>PNEQ01059851.1:6294-119301 GCA_003012365.1 Medauroidea extradentata
GGGGGGGGAAGGGAAGTGGAGAGGTTCTAAAAATAAACCAGCTCTGTCAACATGTTTGGGGAGGGGGGGGGAATTGTGATGAGCTACGTTCTTCCTCATCCTCTCATTCATGCCGTTTCTCCCTGGCCACTGAAATACTCCAGACTCGTGGCACATGCGCACGTGTCTTAACGTTACTGTATCTAACTCACGGAGCGGGAGGAAAGCACAAAATCACGTGATCGTCATATCACACAGCCACAGGCTGTCGCACGCTGTGTCATTCCTGCCTTTCATTCTTCTTTTCCTCTCTCTTTGCGCACATTACACACACACACACTCATTCGTACTCGAGTGCCGTGTACAAGCAGACAGCAAGGAAGCCTCAAGGTGAGAGCGACACGGGCAGGCGCGGTAACGGAAACAAAGCCAGGGCTGTACAATGACACACGACGCAGCATTATTCTTAGATTTCGCACACTTTCTGACTTCTCTATTAAAATGATTTCGAATTACTAGGACTTGATTCCTGTTTGGGTCAGTAAAAAGCTTCGAATTACAAATTAACTGAATTTCGAATTAACCAAACTCCACAGCATGTAAAATTGCGAAAATGACTCGACGACTATGTTTACAAATTTTCATTTGGGAGGAGGGTTAGTCATTATTACTATTTTGGGTGCGTTACATTGTTTATGAAATAATTTCACTGACAAAGCGTCACGTATTCCTTCTAAAAACTACTGGAAAATCACTTTGCACTTGTAAAAATGACTCGGCATGAAATATTTACAATTTTTTTGGGGATATAGGGTTGTAAAACTTACCATTTTGGACCTAAAAATTTAAGATGTCTGTAAAATTCTTCCGCATCTTAGAGATCCAAAACTATGCATTTATAAATTACCATATTTGTCAACGTATAAGATTAACTTTTGTTTTACAAGTGACCCTGCTTTTTTTTTTTTTTTTTTTTACCTCATCGCAGCTAGCGTTGTTTGGCGATCGATACATCTGGAGCGCGTGCCGAGATCCTTTGTCTCGCCAGCACATTGGTCTCGGGTGACAACAGCTTACAAGAATGCGGTGAATTTGCAAGTAGCTGCTGCAGACTGGCGTTGGCATGTGGCATGCAGTCGGGAACTGACGATGTCGCCGGCCATGTGTTACCGTCGCTGTGCATTTCCTTGGCTGTTAGGCGCCCTGAGGGCAGTAGTGCCCATGTTATTGGTTTCTGTGTCTCCTGAGATATTTATAAAATGGTAATAAATGCATAACAAATATTTAAACAAAATATTTATGTTTCTGGCAAAGGAAAAAAATATTTTTCTGCTGGGAATTTCAAAATTAATAATTAAATATTTTTCAAGATTTTGTACCTTCAAAACAATGACTCGTCTTATGTGCTGTGGCAAAGGCAACGCGTAGCAGACATCGAGCGCTGGAACAAGAGAAGGGAAAGCGCAGAGTTGCTGACAGCCTAGTAGACGTGATGCGTGCTACTTGCAGTACAATGCTCGCCAAGAAAAACGCAGCGTAAAACGGCCAAGAAAAATGCAACAAACATTTTTGGTCCAACTACGTCATACTACTATTCCCTTTTTCAATTTGAATGCTTAACAGTTCTCGAAGACTACCGTAAAAATGGGTGTAGAAACACCGACTTTGTACCTCAGAAAAAAAAAATTCGGTAATTTGAAGTTATGTAATTCGAAGTACAAAATTTCGGTCCCGAGCACTTCGAATTAACGAGGTTTTACTGTATTCTGATAAAAATGTCAAACATTCTTTATAATACAGTCTAGAAATATAATACATATTTTTCTACTCAAAAAATTTCCACCATAATCTATATAAAAAAAATGTTTTGGCCTGCTTTTCTAACTATGCACATCCGGATAACATTTCATTGGCTTATTTTTCGTGATGTATTTACTGATAGCCAATCACGTACCCCCAGCAGATCGACTGCAGATCAGCTGCCGATCCAAGTAAAAATTTTGTGAACTAAATAAGCACTGCACTGCGCAGCACTACTCTGCACATCGGCACTGATGTCAGGAGATACGAGGACCAATAATATTCAAGAAGCACGTTTGCACTACACTGAACTGCATGACATCAGCCCTATGCAGCAGAGCCTTTTCATTTCAAATGTACTAGTACATGTACCAATATATAACTTGTTTGGCAACCATTTTAGTACAAATTTCTAGTGAGGATAACTTTCAGGATTCTTATCTTGCAAAATGAGATACATATTATTGTTGCACCGAGAAGACTATTTAAAATGTTGCGCTATATAAGCAATTATTTTGCTATGTTATTCTGTGTACATTACCTGTCAATGCCACCTAGTGAGAAACTGAGGAACTATATAGGTACTTGTAACTATACATCAGTTGTCTGGCAGCCATTTTGGGATACGTTTCCAGTGGGGGATACCTTTCAGGATTTTGTGAGCGAGCACAACCATGTTTCAAACAGGAAAGGTTAACTTACCAAGGGAAAAACTTTCAGGGTTATTATAGTACAAAATAAAACACATTTTAAGAAATTGGAAAGGTTATCTTTCCTGTTTATTTTCAATTGCGGCATAGCACAGAAAATCCTGATAGGTAACCTTTCGGAGGGGATATCTTTCCAGTCTGTATTGGCATTAAAATTAAAACATTTTAAGAAATTGGAAAGGTAACCTTTCCAATTAATTTTCTGTTGTGACATAATACAGAAAATCCTGAAAGGTAACCTTTCCGAGGGGATATCTTTCCAATCCGTATTGGCATTAAAACTAAAACATTTTAAGAAATCGGAACGGATACCTTTCTAGTTTGTAACCAGCTACACTACTGCCACCAAACGTCTGAAAGGTTACCTTTCCAAGGGGATGCATTTCAGTTGCCCTGCCTATTACATGAGTCTGTATTGTTCTGATCTACTTTAGTACAAAGTTATTAGTACAAGTGCCAGTGCTATGCCTGAACATTTAATTTGTATTATTATTATTGGAGTTTTTGCATTCTGAATTCAGAACATTAATACAGTGAACCCTCGATAACTCGGACCTCGATGTCCCGTACTTCGGATAACTCAAACAGAATTTTAAAAAAAAATTTTAATAATTTTTAATTAATTATTTCTTGGTTAAAAGACATAAAAAATCGTTTCTGCTGGATTTAAATTCATCACATTATATTTTAGAACAGTATTAAACTTTATAACGTAGCCGTCCATCGCTACTTAGCATTTAATAATCCCACAGTAAATATCTGGCAAGTTCCGTGTGATAAAATGTTGCTAGCGAGGCGCGCAACGCGCGAGTAAAGATGCAACGCAGCAGGCCGACCTCTCACGTCTTTATCTTTCCTCCCTCTTCGTCCTGCGAGCCAGGCATGCACGTGTGTCGTAAAGAAACATTTCAGTGTAGTGCTTGTGAAATGACGGTAACTGCGGGTTACAATAACACATAAACGGAAAATTATTTTGTTCTGGTATGTACAATTACTTCAGGGTTGCAAAACAAACTGTCCCGGACATTAAAAAGAAAAATTTTAAAATCATTGCTTTGCATTGTGATGTAGAAACATTGGTGAGAAGGTTTTACGCACCTTTAACAACGATGTTTTCAAAAGCCAATGTGGGTGGTGAAAGAACAACACAACATCCATGCCCAAGCCCGACACTATGAGTCACGCTCGCTGGTTGATGATGCTCTGTTGATAATGTAACGGCGTCTGGAGAGTTGTAACGTTTTAAGTGTGAATCGGATTTGTTTATAAACTACTTCACGGGAAATAATAGCGTACATGTAATGGACCGTAAAATGTAAACGTCTTATGCGGGATAATTTTAAACGATTTTCAATGAGTGACGCACATGAATGGATTAACACGATTTTGTAGCCTTAATTTTTCCATGTTTACTATACACCGACAAAATATTTTTCTTTATTTTAGAAGAAATAGTCACGTTGTGAACGAGTAAATATAGAAAAAATGTACATTTGATATATTCTACACCAAAAAAATTTAGAAGGTAATTTTTTTGAAAACCCCTTATAATTGCCTCACCCCATTTTTTGGGCCTAAAATTTGGTGAAAAATATGCGGCGATTACGCGAGTAAATGCGGTAAATCTGTAGAACATGATTAAAATTTTATTGCTTTATATTATGACTTCGTGTAAGAATAAAGCTGTAAATTATGTGTTCTATGATGCAAATTATATACATAAAATTAAATTTTAAAATTAGTAGTGTTATAATGAGTTCACATAATGTACAGGGACCCAGAAGGATTGTTAATTACAGTACCATTTTTATTCATGTATATGAGGAAAATTATTTTTATACCTTTGTAACTTTGTAGGAGGGTAGAGTAACTATCAGGCTAGCAGTTGGCTGCTGCCCTTACGCTGTGACATACGGACATAAGATATTTTTCAATGTAAACATATTGTGTGAGATGCGTGTGGTCACGTGCGGTGTTGTATTACATGAGACTGTACCAGTTGACCTTGACTACTTCCGCTCGCAACCTCCCTAGCTTATCTCCAACGATCATTTCTTATCTCTCTCACACATGCACCCATATTGGCTGCTGCCAGCCAGACGAAAACTTTTATGTGATAGAAGGGTGCCTGGTGCCAGCTTCTAGTACAGAGGTAAAAAAAAAGGATCAGCCAGAAGTAGCAGCATAAAAAAATAAATAACGATCTGACTGCCCACATTGTTTGACATTCTTTTATTGTCTTCCACGTTACGTTAATTTTCCCACTGCATGGCGGCCCTCCCGTAACTTGGTACTATAGTTACGTACAAAACAGTATTTATTGCAGCCTCTTTTGCTTGTAGAAATAATAGCGTACTAATCTCTTCGTGTTTCTTGTGATTAATGACTGATTACCCCACCTCCCTGGACACCCCTCGATAACACGGACAAATCGTAACTCGGACAGCTTCTCCCCCCTTTTAGTCCGAGTTATCGAGGGTTCACTGTATTCGTTTTTGAAACAGGTACTGTAATGTGCTTATCATAATAGTGATTAAAAATCAATGAAAAGGTAATGGTAAGAAATGGCCCGCCTACAGTGAGCCATTCTTAAAGTTAAGTGTTTTATATAGTCCATTGAAAAACAAAATCACAATATTAGAGACAAAAAAATTGAGGAATATTACTAGTTGGATATGCAGTTTGTTTCCTGAATTGCCAAACTGAGGGAAAATAAGTGATAGCTGTAAAATATAAATTGCAACATTAAGAAATCAAAGTACTGTTAGTTCTTCGTCTGCTCACTAGGATAAGGTATCAAGTTCAGATTCTGATAACTTTGATCCCAGTGTTCGTGCATCCGTAGAGGTGATTGGTCTGTTAAATATTTCACTGCAAGGGCTAGGAGGGTCGCTTGATATAAAAGAATTTAAATAAAAAAAGTTATAAAGTTATGCAATCAGAAAAATGGAAAAAAAAAATGACTCTACAATCAAAAAGAAAAATTTTGAGTTAAAAGATGATTTTTCTGAAGATGACAGTGAAGATTTAGAGGAATCAGTATTGGAAAACCTTAAGGCCAATTTTTCGAGTTCTACTAGTAGGAGCAAGAAATTAATGATATTAACCTGTTTACCACTAAATTGGTGAATAAGAAAAATTATGAGAGTTTGGTGCGCCGAACTATATGGTACAACAAAAAAGGAATGGTCCTAACCCCAAACCAGGCAAAAACCTCTCTGAGTAAGTAGTTAATGCTGTCCATTTACTTTATGAAAATGGAGTCGGTAGAGTGATGCCTGGTGTTAAAGCCTGCATGACAGTTATTCAGCCAAATAAAATTAAACATTTCAAAAATACTTGTTTTGTGCAATCTGAAAGAGGGATACACATTATTCAAGGAGAAATTTCCAAATATCAATATAGGTTTTTAAAAATTTGCCGAGCTTCCCCCAAAGCATTGTATTTTAGCAGTTTCTAGTGACACACATACAGTGTGTGTATGTACAATCCATCAAAATGTTAAGTTGATGATTGAAAATGCAAAATTAGGTGATTTAACAAATGGAAAATTAAAAACCTACAAAGATTGCCTACAAAAAATGGTATGCAATCCACCAACAATTGATTACAATATTGGAAATATTGCCCTGGTAATGCAGCAATACGGACCGTCCTTGAGAAATCATTTTAAGAGCACCTGGTACGAAAGATCACATTTTGGCAGTGGTTTTCAGTTGGCCGTTGCAATTTAGAGATGCTGCAGAAATCTTCATAAGATTTGTTTCATAGATTTACTCTGCAACGAGCTATCTCATAGTTAGCCATGATTTTATTGCAAAACAGCAGGCATCTTTCATGAATCATATCAAGAACAATTTAAAAGAATCTGAATTTGCCATCACTCTAGACTTTTGTGAAAAGTACAGTATGGTTGTACATGATGAAGCCCAGGCTTACCACTGGTCTTAGGAACACACCACAGTTCACCTGTTTGTGATATATTATGAATGAGAAAAAATAATTGAACATTTAAACTATACTGACATTTCTGACTGCCTAGATGCCCTAGATCATAATACTGTTGCTGTTTATGCTTTTCGAAGAAAATTGGTTGAGTTTTTGATAACAAAATGTAAAAAAGTTCCTCAAAAGCATTTCTACTTTTCAAATGGGTCTGCTGCCCAATATAAAAATGAGAAATATTTATTCAGTTTGTGTTTTCACAAGCTGAATGACATTTTTCAGCTACAGCTCATGGTAAAGGACCTTGCGATGGAGTTGAAGGCACTGTTAAGAGATTGGCAGCTAAAGCTAGGCTCAACGGCCGTACCATAACCAAGCATTGACCCCTCTCCAGCTTTATGAATGGGCAGTAGAAAATATTTCTGGTATTAATTTCACATTTGCTACACAAGAGGATTACATAGTCAGAAATATTTTTAAAAGAGAGATTCAGTCAGGCAAGTACCATCCAAGGTACTCAACAATATCATGCCTTCATACCTGTTGACTCAAGCACGTCAAAAATAACTGAAAATATTTTCTGAGCTACTCATTCTTCAGTTGTAACCATTACAAGATCACCTGACAAACTCCAAATAGGATACTTATATGGCTACACTGCAGTTGCATACAACAACAATTGTTGGCTAGTTTATGTTATGGAGAAGAACAAAGAAATTGATGAAGTGAAAGTAACATTTCTTCGCCTTTTGTTATCCAGGGAAACGAGATGTATAATGGATTCCTCTCACAGATGTGTTATGTACAGTAAATCCTGTAACACCAAGTGGAAGAATTTATGTGCTGTCTGAAAATTACACTGTGAAAACACACAAAGCATTATTCAAGTACTTTAATTGAATATTGCAATGTCAAATATGTAAGTGCTATTTTTCTTTCTTCAATTCATTTCTTATTTCAAATTACAGTGCAGGAAAATTTCATTATACTTTGGCCCAAAATTTTATTAATTTTAATGCAAAAGTGAATTAAAAATAGTTTAGTTTAAGATACTGTATTATGTTATGCTATCCTTTGCTGCCAAGTTGTATAGGCCTAACCTGAGGTTTGACAGTTTAGGCACTGTGTTTTCAATTATTTTAACTAAAAACATTAACTCTACACTTTTGAGCTTAGTATATAATTTTACATTTGTACAAACAATTTTATAGAATTTTTTGAAAAAATTAAAAAATTCACTTTTTTTAGTTAAAATGTTAATTTTAAAAAATTTTAAAAAGGGTTTTTTCCCTTAAACATCATTGTGTTGCATATCATATAAAAGGCCATAGAAAATGCTGTAAAATGGCACTTTGCAGATTTTTCTAGCTTAGTTTGGAGAGAAGTTATGGCAATTTAAAAGTCTTTTCCAAAAAATTTACATAGCAATATTTTCAAAACGGTTTGACATATCATTCTAAAATTTTATGTTCATCTTAGCCTACATGAAGGCAACATCTGTGCAAAATTTCATCAAAATCTGAAATGGTGAGATTAAATTTTTATTAAATGTGTGTTGAATTGACACGGAATGACCCATACATATGTGTCGAAGACAAGATATCTGCGGCATGAGGAAATCTGTGCCTTTCATCCTCAGCAAGCTGGTGAAGCGTGCGGATGGCAAGAAACGGAGCAGCAGACACCCCATACGTGACTGTCTACAGCCGATACTCTTGGAATTGTGTCTTCTTCCCTGAAACACGACAGGATCCAGTGATAATCCTATGAGGATCCAGAAGCACCTACCGGTACATTTGCCATATGTCAGCTGTGAATGCAACTTGGTGCAGGTGCAAGCGTAATACGAGATTGCTAATCTCTCATTAGAGTTTCTTGTCTGACAACAAGGTACCATTGAGAGAAAACCCTGATGTTCTCGCAGAAGCATCAAAAACAACCCTTAGCTTAGTTATTCTGCTGTCTGGCGTTAACACCCTGTGATGTGGCATATAATAGGCAGATCTTTTTGCAAGTTCAGGGGTAGGCAGGCACCTTCTTCGTATGTCCTGATGTAATGTAGTCTCTCATGAAGTCATAGAGAACTTTGAGTTCGGGCTGAAAGTAAAGTTTCTGTTCTAGATGCTGCAACCGGTTTTGAGCATTTGTGATCTTTACTGGTCCGGTTTTGGAGCAGATGCCTTGAAAGGCAATGCCACCATGTAGTGCCCATCAGCCCCTTGTTTGTGCGTGTGTCTATATATTTCTTCCCATTCTTGATCCTCAGCTGTTAGGAACCATCACAAGAACTTCTCTATCTTCCAAAACTTTTGGACTATTTCTTCCAGAGGCACGAGTGAAGCATGAAGGTTTGGCTGATAAGAGAGATGCTGTCACTGTTTGGGACGATTGTACCTTTTCCATGACCACTCAACCAAATACAAAGAATTCAGTGTCACTGGGGAGCCAGGATCACATTCTATCCAACCACTTGTCAGCAGGAGAAGAAACAGCTCTGCTTCTATGAGATAATCTATGGATTGGGGTGTTCTAAAATGAGGGCCAACCATTCTTAGGTTGGAGAGATGTCCCTAATTATTCTCAGCCACTCACTTCTCTTATCCCAATGCTTGCTGTGGCCAACAGGACAAATTATGTCATTCCAGTGCTTGTCAGTGTGGTTGTGGGAGAATACTGATCATCAACTTTCTCCTTCCTCCTAACCAGTTCCTTGGTAGAGGTTTCTTCTGTTCCAAGATCATCATTTCAGGGTGCCTCATCAAAATGGAATAAAGTGTGATGTTGTGCTCCACATGTCTTACAATTTATTCTTGAAAAACAGTTGGCAGACTTGTGAAACTGGCACAAACAATCGATGCACAGGTTGTAGTTCTTTAACATTACAAATTGATCCTTGTGAGAGATCTGACTGAATTGAGGTCATTGTGCTAGCGAATGAGGATCTTGACAGGAGATGTGTTTGTGCACCATCTCCCTCGAGTGCCCTGAGAATGAATGAGAGGAATGTGTGCCCAATCCGATCAATATGCCAGTTGAGTGGTTCCCTTTGTGAACAGGAACAGTTTTAAGTTTCTGTCCACTACTCATGGACTCTAACATTGATTGCCGCCCTTCCAGGAGACATGTAAACTGATCCAAAGTGGGTAACTTAGAAGGGTCTAAAAGTGTCAATTTCCACTATGCGAAGATTGCCTTCCGTTTTCTGCTCAAGCAAATAAACACTGGGTCCCAAGTGTTCACAGGTACTCCCAGGACCTACAATTCCGCAACATTTTCATGAATTATGGAAATTAATTGACCTAGGATGGAAGTAGTCATTGAAAAAAGTTGGTGCATTGGCCAAGGCTTCTAAATTATGATTGACAATGAGCCTTTTGTTGCTATACCGCTGTTGAAGTATCTTCCAGGCTACCTCAAAATTTTCCTCTGTCAAAAGCAACCATCTGAATCCTGCAGTGTATGACCAGACTGACACCCGCAATAATCAGCCCAATACAATTGCCCATTAAGGTCTCCCAGCCTCGTCCTCAGCTGGTATAGCAGCTTCGCAACAGGCTCACCAAGAACCCCAGCCGTTGTCAGCCCACAAGTTGGCTCTATTAATGCACAGTCCATACCATATAAGAATTCCATTATTTGGTAATTCATTGAAAAGTAGGAAAATGTAAACAAAAACATTATGTATCCTTCCACCACCATGTGCTTTCTAGCTGAGTTAAGATATATAATGATTGCAAGTTTTTTCCAGTATGTGTTGTACTTTTCTTTTCATTATTTTTTAGATCTTGGACAAGTTATTTCTTTTCAATACTGCTGCACATTAATCTTACGGTAAATATTAAGAATCACTACTGGTAGTGTACCGGCCAAACTATTGGTTTTACAGGTAAAGTTTATTAATAAAAAATGTTTCTACAGTGGGGAAAAGTAGTAATACATAAAGAAAATTGTAGTTTACGTACTTTGAAATTTGCCTTTTTTTTTGTATAAATTCTAAGTCAGTCTCATGTTTTACGTGCTTGGCATGATGTCTGTTGATGTGATATTAGCGCTACTAGCATTTCTATTGAAAGTACAGTGCTATTACGTTACGCAACTGTTAATTAGTCTTGCAGATCCAGTATTAAAGAAACTGCCATGCTGTTGACATGTGTTTTCACTGTGATATAAGTGTCTATTAAGGGAAAATTTGATGGTGTCTAGTACGAATGACCATTACAAGAAAGAATACTTCATGGCATGATAGTGATGTATGTACTAGTGTGTGTTTTATGGACTTTTTAGAATTTTCAGCTCTCGTGGATAATAGGTATTCCTTAAATTTCGCTGATTGAGACACGGCCGCTAATACATTTTGCATACATGTGTGGAGAAATATTAACCAAGGTACCACGATGAAAGCTGAACGAATGCATCATTTACTGATTCAGGCAAAAAATTTGTATCTGCTGTAGCGTTTTCCTCTCGTACAAATACCTGAACCCCACTTGGGCCGACAAATTGTAGCGTTTCCACATTGGTTCTTCGCATCAAATCTCGTAATCGTGCCCCGCTTGGGCAGCCAAATTGTAGCACACCAGTCCTCCTAGACCAGTGTACTAGCTCAATGATAACCCAGCCAAAAAGCTGAGGATGAAAACTAGAACATTTCTCTTGACCTGTTGTCAAGTACTCCGGAATTTAATGGCAGTACTTTTGTGGGTTACGTCCCATTGTAGACCAAATTTAGAACTTTCACAGAAACTGGCAAATTTAGAGAATTTAGTCACAAAATAATATACTTCACTATGATCCGAGACTGCTGGTTTATTAGATTTTCAGTTTACATCAGCACAAAATACACTGTTTGTCTTAACACGGTGGATCTGGTTCACAGAAAACTATAAGCAGAAACGTAGCGAGAATATATCAGACAATTAGGCGAGACAAAGTCAGAAAATTTAGCCCACGGCGAACACGCGCGCTGCGAAGAAGAATGAGTGGCCATCCTGGCTTTCAGCACCTAATGGCCTACACATATGGGCGGAAACGAATTTGGTAGAGTTCAAAAGATGTCCGAAAAGAAGGTTACAGAATAGAGGCCACAGTGCTAACCGTACATGTTACATTTTTTTAACTCCCGAACTTTCTCTTCATAAAAATCTTTTGGGCCTAAACCCCGCGCTTGTCCGCTCTGGATCGCGTCACGACTTGTTCTAAAAAATGGCTGAGACAAAACATTCCAGAATACATGGCGAGGGGTGCCACACGCCGTGCTCTCATTGGCTGGTTCTCGGTGGCGTGACTCTTGTCATTCGTTCAATTACGTAGAACCCTCTAGGGCACAACTAGAAACTACACATTAAAAAATAAATGGCACAAAAACTCCCGCGGAAAAAACCAGAACACGAAAAGGAAAACAAAGCTACTGCCTCCTACCAAGGCCACCTGGCCATAACGACAAACATTACACCCTATCTAGAATACACGAGAAACAAAGAACTGCGTCTTTACTCTTCCTTTCTGGAACCGGGACCTCTTAAATAAACATTACAATGAATATTATATTATAAAATTATGATTACATGAAATAATTCACCAATAATAAGAAATCCCTTGTCCCGCAATGCTACAGTACCCCCCCCCCCCCAACTACTTGGAAAAATCTGAAGGTTTTTTTCTTAGTAGTTCCTACCTGACCATGACCCTGAAAACAACATGTACCAGAAGATATACAGATAAATTCCATATAGCAATATTACAATCTGTTAGCTTTCATCTTATAGACAAAACCAAAGAAGTACCAAAGTATACTAACATAGAATACCCTACAGCATAATTATTCTCAATTATAAACATTAATAAATACTAATTACTATCAGGTTTATACATTAGAGCTATTGAACATTGAGTTATACAAAATTCCAAAACTTTCAGTATAGTGTCCTTGTGTCTTATTTTTCCATAATCCCTACAAAATAGCATCATGATAACTAAACACAGATTATCATTTACTACAAATGTCCAATGATTGTAACGCTAAATCCTTTTTTTACACGGCATGTTTTTCAAATTCCATTTAAAATGGAGTTCAAAATTTGTGTTCCAACATCAATCTATTATTTCATCATGAATAAATACCTCCCTTCATATCAGTCCATTTTCAACATATTAGTCCAAATGTTCAATGAAATAACTTTTAAAATAACAAAAAAAAATTCCAAATTATTGAAAAATTTGGTCTCCCAATTTTTCAGAGTTCTCTATGACATTGTTACAATATAATCTTTACATTTACAAAATATGCAAGCAATAAACATACATTCTACAATGAACAAATGTACTGTGCCATATATTATTCATCATTCAGCATTATTATCAATCACCAAACAAAATCTCAATAATGCTATAGACACCAATTACTTACACATAGACCTATAGTACTTCATCATTCCCTGCACTCAACTCATCAAATTTCTTAATATTATTAACACAAGTTGTTACCAAAATTCAACTTGACCTACAATATTTGTACCATGTCTTGCCACTGAAACCTAGTTCTTATGGCTGCACTAAGAATTCTTGTATTTATTCTAAATTCAAACAGAATAATATATGAAGCATACTTAATACTATACCACATCAATTACAGCACCCCACTGGCATCTAAAGGAACAAAAATCAACAGATAATTCAGTACACTTTTTTTCCAGGGTTTTAAAAGAGTAACATGTCAATCCCTCCTTTAACTCTTAACAATCGCAACTTATTCAACATCACTATTCTTATTACAAAAAGTTAATTTTTATTACTTTATTTCCTATAATAATGCTCTGATTTTTTCTTTATAATATTTATATTGGGTACACTTTTCCATTATCAAAACAAAAATGATAGTGATAACCATTTAGCAGATAATATGTGTGACTGTATTGGTACGTGACTGGGCTGGTGGTTCTCAATAGAACACACATAACCACAATGCCAAACAATTACTCTAAGTGTTCCTGTCCACAACACTGATCACTAATGCAACATAAATAAAATAAAATACACTAAAACTGCTATATTACAAAACTTCACAAAGAAAATCAATCCGATCACTTCAACTTCAAACCATTTACGTCACTTATTGTACTTTAAATGAACTTCATTTACCGTCCTCAATCACAAGTTAAACAATAAAAATAGTCTTAAGTTGGGCCTCGTCCTACATACATGTTACCTTATATCAAAAAGGCCACCTTCAGGTGCTGAAAAATGGTTCTGTGTAAGTCCATTGGTCAACGGCGTGACACTTGCTCTTCCTAGCTCATAGAACAAATATTACTTATTTGCCAACACATGGCTACAAAAAACAGTTTCAACCCAAACCAGCTACTTTCAAAACAATTTACTAGTTAAACAATACCAAATTCCCATCAAATCTCCTAGTGACAACTAATAATCTTAGTGCTCAGTGTTCAAAGAGTATTTATATCCTCTGTAAATGTAAGAAAACAATAATACTCAGGTGTGGTCCTGCCTGGCAACCATCATCCATGAATGTAAACAAACAATGTCATTAGCAAAACAAACTTATCAAAACGTCAATAAAATTAAGAAAGAAAAATTACTTGAAATATTAAAATTACCATGTCTAAGTATTGTAAAGAAAACAAAATGTAGCATGAAAGGCAGTACAAACATCGTGCAATTGCGGCATGTGTGCACTAACAATTCCCACAGCTAGTCACAATAAGTTTTATCCTTGAAACATGACAATATCATTATACATGAAAACTTCAAAAGTACAATAAATTCACTAACACCAACTTATAACACCATTCAGTTATATAAGTGTTAAAGTCACCTTTACCAAAAATTTTCACATCATCTTTTTGTTATAATTCCCAATACATGGTAGTATTCCTTACTTATTACTTTAAATTCACTTAAACCTTACTGCAATACCTTTAACATTTTCATTATCATCTGTTGCACCAAATAGAAAAAACAAATTTTTACAGATAAATATCTTCTCTTGTGTATAGTTCATTACTGAATCAAAATGCACTAACAATTTCTTCCTGTATTTGTAGCCTTTCGACACAACCCTCACCACCTTCTTAACACAACTCACTTTCCACCTCTTCCTGCACACCTTCCCTAATGTTAGTACCTTTCTGATCAACTCAATCAAGCTCTTAGTTCCTCTCTTCATATTTTGCTTTTCTTTAAGTGGCCCCTGGTTCCCTTTCCTTTTTGTGCAGTTTCCCCTACAAATAAACCCTTGCCTGGGTCTTGAGACAATACTGTTTTTGCTTTTACGTTTATCTTTTCTCTCATCTGTACCTCAGTATATTTCTGACCCCCCCCCCCTAATTCCGTAAATGATAGAAACATGAAACGTTCTCATTACACAAACACTCCAAAACCTGTATCATTTTCTTCTCTTCCTTGCTTACATAATTCCTGCATGTATGTCCCCTTCGTTGAATTCTTCCCCATTAAAAAGTCCTATGTTTACCTAAATGTGTTACATCATCAGTGTTTACCATTCTGTTATCGGTTTTTCGATACACACTATCCCCATTTGTTTGCTTTTCTACCCCCCCCCCCTTCCTGTTCTATTATTTGCCCTGTTTCCACATGTTTCAAATTGTTTTGTCCTAACCTCACAATCTTTAATTACATTTTCTTTTATGTGTACTTGGCTTGCTACCATCTGTACCTCACCCTCACGCTGTACAACTTTTACCTTTAAACCATCACAGATAATATCACACCTTTCTCTCATTTTTTCTCTAACCCCAGCAAATCTTTTATCCTGTTCAGCATGTCTTGTATTCTGTTCTGCTTGTCTTTCCTCCTGTTCTGCCCAAAAATTTGAAAACTGATCCTTAATTAATTCTAATATTAGTGTAAGTTCTTCTTTGTTTCCCTCATTTGACCTATGAACTTGAACCCCTAATTGTGTATTCTCCTCATCCTTCCTACCCTCTACATCCTCTGCAGAAAAACCCTTAAAACTTGTTTCCCCTTCAGACATCTTGACTACAGAATTTTCAAATTTCAAGGTTAACAATTAGCAAAATAAAAAATACAAATTCCTTACCCTTTGCCACAATGAAATTTAAAGTAGCAAAATTTCCAACATATCAAAACTATTAATCTTGTGTCCAGTACAATTTGCCTTAAATTTAAATTTTACTTTCAGGAAAATTTTGAGTTTTACACCACTTTGAGTTTTGCACAATTTCATGTCAAATATAATTCTATTGTTATCATTACAAAGGTTTTTAATTAGTTTTCCCACAAATTAAATTTTCACTGTGAAATTAACCAGTTACTTTATATCATCTTCGAAATACTAAAAGTCGGACACAATCTTGACAAATTTTCCGGTGTGTTGCTCCCTCAATGTTCTCAGTATCAGATCCACTTCTCATGGGCCATTGTTTTCCCTGTGCCGATAGCTGTCTCCCGCAGGCTGACCAAACTCCCTCAGGAAGTGGAAAACCTTTGTTGTTCAGGTATCGGCGACACGTTGGGCTGCCAATTTGTAGCGTTTTCCTCTTGTGCAAATACCTGAGCCCCACTTCGGCTGACAAATTGTAGCGTTTCCGCGTTGGTTCTTCCCATCAAATCTCGTACACGTGCACCGCTTGGGCAGCCAAATTGTAGCAAACCAGTCCTCTTAGACCAGTGCACTAGCTTAATAACCCAACCAAAAAGGCGAGGATTAAAACTGGAACATTTCTCTTGATTTGTAGTCAAGTACTCTGGAATTTAATGGCATTACTCTTGTAGGTTACATCCCATTATAGACCAAATTTAGAACTTTCATAGCAACTGGCAAATTTATAGAAGTTAGTCACGACATAATATACTTCACTATGGTCCGAGACTGCTGGTTTGTTAGATTTTCAATTTACATAGGTACAAATTAAACTGTTTGTCTTAACATGGTGGATCAGATTCACAGATAACAACAAGCAGAAACTCAGCGAGACTATATCAGACAATTAGGCGAGACAAAGTCAGAAAATTAAGCCGACGGCGAAGAAGAATGAGTAGCCATCCTGGCTTTCAGCACCTAAATGGCCTACATGTACGGGCGGAAACGAATTTGGTAGAGTTCAAAAGATGTCCGAAAAGAAAGGTTACAGAATAGAGGCCGCAGTGCTACCTGTATATGTTACATTTTTTAACTCCCGAACTTCACTTCATAAAAATATTTTGAACCCGCAGCCCCGCGCATGTCTGCTCTGGATCGCGTCACGACTTGTTCTAAAGGTAGCGGAGGCAAAACATTCCAGAGCGAAGGGCTAGGGATGCCACACGCCGTGCTCTCATTGGCTGGTTCTCGGTGGCGTAACCCTTGTCATTAGTTCAATTATCTAGAACCCTCTAGGGCACAACTAGAAACTACGCATTGAAAAATAAATGGTGCAAAAAACTCTCGCTGAAAAAACCACTACACGAAAAGGAAAACAAATCTACTGCCTCCTACCAAGGCCACCTGGCCATAACGACAAACATTACTCCTTATGTAGAATATACAAGAAACAAAGAACTGCGTCTTTATTCTTCCTTTCTAAAAACGGGACCACTGAAATAAACATTACAATTTTAAATACTGTATTATATTATAAAACTAAGATTACATAAAATAATTCACCAATAATAAAAAAAAATCCTTGTCCTGCAATGCTACACCGCAATCGAGTTCAGTAAGTACTGATTTTTTATTACATAAATGTATGTTGCTTAGTGTAAGTTATTTAATTTGTCATGCTTCTATTGCCATTAGAATGTGTTAAATGGGTTTTATAGTGGGCATTAGAGACATGTAACATCGGTTCAACTGTACAAATTCGTTAGGATAGAATGTAGTAGGAATGTGTTTTTAGTAGAATGTGGAGAAACTTGTAGTGTTGTTGGTACAAACTATAGTCTTACAGGTAAGTGATAACTAGTACAGCCAAGAATAAGGTTGTTGTAAAAGCTGAAAAAGATAATTTTAATATGCAACATGAAAATTACTGATGCTATTCCCTACACAGCTATATCTAGAGGATACCCTTTCACCGCACAGAAAACATAACTTATTGCCATATTCTGTGGGCGGTTCTCTCGTTAGCAACATGATGTAGGTGAAATCAGGGTATGTAATTTAATTTTAACAAAAATCTCAGGGTTTAAAGAAAACATGTAACTGCTACCCATACCTCTGGCCTTGGGAATATATCTAACTGAAGTTCCAAAAAGTCTTTAACACAATACGTACATATGATACATGATTTAGAAGGACCATCATCTTGACACAAATTAAACATAAATTCTGCCGACACAGTTCCAACTAATAAATTCCAATGGGTGCATAATACTGATGAAATAGTCAAATAATTCAGAATAAATACAGTGGAATCCCGTTACGACGAGAGTTTGTAACAGCACAAAAAATTATCGTAATTACGAGATGTCGTAAGAACCGAAAGTTTACATAAATAAACAGTTTACTAGGTCATTGACGTATGTGGGATAGGAATAACAACAATACAGTTTACCTTGGCTAATATCTCTGCTATTTTAAAACAAGACTGCCAAAAACGATAGGCATGTGTTTATTGGGCGTAACATCCAATAATTTTATTTATTTCATGATCTCCATTAGCTATTTGTTACCATTTTCACTCGCTACAGCATGGCAAACCGTAACGTAAACAAAACAAAAATGTACGTCTAGTGAGGCGGCAACCAAAAGGAAGAGCACTGCCAGCTCACTTGTGATTGGCTGAAACGAACAACGCTGCACCAATAAGATCTTATGATTGGACTAACAAAAGACGCGTGGCTGTTGCCCACATTGTAAAGTATTCAAAGCGACAATCTAATAAGTATATAGACATATATATACGACAAGCGTTTAACACATAAAACAGAAAAACAACAACGATTTATCATAAATGAATTGTGATAATAAAATAAATAGATAATGGGCGCCTTGGAAACTTTAGAGTACGTTGCAATGCTGTACATCAAAACTAAGCCAACTAGACTAAATAAAAAAACCGTACTGGAATAAATCATGCAACAGGTGTTGAAAGTTTCTTAATTTTATTTGAAGTAACTTAAAAGACTTAAAGTGCCGAAAGAAAAAAAAATGTTTAACATCCTACACCCTTCCTTACAAAAAAAATGTTAATTAATAAAGTTTAGGGGGTAGCGAAAATGTCCAAATTTGTTGCCAATTAATTTAAAATTAAAATGCAGCACGAAATGAAGCCTTAAAAAAAAGTTTCTTCGTATTAAAATTTAAGTCGGCAGTTCACGAAACTCTTGGAAAATGACCACTGGGTAATCAGACTTGACTAGAAGATAAAAAAAAAAAAAAAAGTTTGAATTCCTGGTCGAGCTACTGTGATGCATTAAAAAAAATTGAACAGCTTACAGTACTCTTCTAGAACTGGACTGGAGATGTGGATGGCGTCAGACATGGCGCTAGAGATGCCAGGTCCCTCGGGCAGCAAAACTGGCAGCTCAGCACTAAAATTATCGACTCGAGCGCCTGATTGGGGCCTCTTGTAGATGGCCCTGGCTCCCTACCATAATCTCCACAACTTGGTCCATTTTATTACTAAGATAGACTATGTTAAGCTGGTCTTGAAGTCTATAAATTTCTGGACGCTGCTGTCAATTTTGAAGAAGGACCAAGAACTGACTTAAAAACCTTCTAAAATCCTTATTCTTGTAACCAAAGAGATAAAAACAAATGAATTTATTGTACTGAGCGCTTAAAGCAAAACTATACTTTCAAAAGAATGCCTTAGCAACCAAATAAACAAAGATTTTAAAAAAATTACTCTTAGCATAAATAAACGTATGGAAAGGTATCCTAACCTTGCACAACAAATAAAACTAAATAAAATCTAACTGATATCAGGGGCACTCCAACTAAAAATAATACAACATAATTTTTTATAAAATAAAATTTTTAAGGTTAATTAAAATATTTGCAAATTTAGACAAACAATTCTGAACTATTAAAAAAATTATTAATCTGTAATATGTTTATATTACAACAATAACGGTTTTCAGTAAGAGTACAGTTTATTTATCCATTCCAACATAAATTTCACCAAAATGGAAACCTATCGTTAGAGACATGCAAAATTCGCGTTATCATTTGGTAGCAGACTAAACTTCACTTTCCTATACATTACAGAGCATAATCTGCGAATCAATTGGCCACGAACTTTTATGTGTTGTCATTTACGTGTGTTACGTCTTTACAGAGATTGGCATCTCTACCGTGTAAGTATTCTCCGCGGCAAGTCACGACAATATCGGCCAGCGGGAGACGTCGAACGAGCCTATAGTCACTTGGAGTCTAGTCAGCTGTCAGAAAATAACGCTAATTTTGCATGTCTCTACCTATCGTTAAGAAATCATAACACATAAAGTATAAAAACATGACACAAGAAGTTTATGAACTTACTCGGGTTACGCTACTCAACACCGTGCTCCAGACGTTCAAAAAGTGATCCAAATGAAGTTTCCTTTTGATACGTTGCCATGATCGGACAAATCTAACTTGTTCTACGTACAACTCTAGTAGTTTAAGTTATGTAAACGTAACTTTTTAACTTCTTGCAGCATAACATACACAGTAAAAAAATGATAGAGAGTTTGAAACTGATTCTGCAATGCAGCTTATTATAATAAAACCAAGATGCATGCAAGGGATGCT
This sequence comes from Medauroidea extradentata, assembly GCA_003012365.1. Lineage (NCBI taxonomy): Eukaryota > Metazoa > Arthropoda > Insecta > Phasmatodea > Phasmatidae > Medauroidea > Medauroidea extradentata. The sequence goes on from PNEQ01059851.1 coordinate 26,443, forward strand.
ATGTACTCGGTCAACGGGCCACATTCACATTCGCTTTCATGCTGTACCAAGATGGTGTCCATAACAATCGAGGTCGAGCAAGTCACCGCAGCGTTGTCAGATGCAACTGTTTTTCCACCGTTGCCATATCTCACATTGTTCACTCTGCCACGGTAAGCCGACGAATGATGATTATCACGTGCGTTTGTATTTATTATGTTAACTTATAATTTTAAAAAAAAATTTTTTGCGGCATGTTGATTGTTGCTTGTGAATCGCTCGTATCTACGAAAGTTTTCATGATGATACAACTCGTAAATACCGAGCATTTATACAATAAACAGCATGCACAAACTGACGGTGCATTTCAAAACACTTGTGATTACGAACGTCTCGTAATAACCCGTACTCTTAGCAGTGGGATTTCACTGTATGTCGATCTTACTGTTCTGCTGTCGCCAACTTCAAGCTCACTACAAAACTTACTATTCAAGAAATCTAATCAAAATTGTGCCTCTTCTTAAATGGCAAACTTATGTAGTAGGTTGATTTGCTACCCTAAGCTCTCTCCTTGGAGCTTCCTAAATTAGGATGGCGGCAGATAAAGATAAGTGCTTGAAGACTTATCTGCCGAGACATCTTGTTAGTTCGAAGGGGAGATAGAGATAAAGGAACTATTGTTACTACACAATAGTTATAAAGGTTTGGCTTAAAGTATTGTTGCCTAGGAGGTTTTAAGACTGTTTGTTGTCCATATAAATTGGAATAATATTAATATTAAATAGTACATAAATAACTGGAATTACCTATACGATATTTTAACTAGGTTAAATAGGTTGATTAGGGTATCCTAAATAAAATAAATAAAATGCAGTATTTAAATATTGGAAATACACAATTTAGGTTAAAGAAAATATTTTGGGGCAGTATTACAAATTAAAACCAATTAAAGTTTAAAATAACATTGAAAACATAAAAATTATATAAATATGAGAAAAAAACAATTCAATAAATAAACCAAAAATTATATGTAACACCATTACACAACGTGCATACAACGTGAATTTAATGCGTACCCACTAGTACAATAGTGCAATTTGCTAATAATATGAATTTACTTCAGTAACTATTTTCATTGCCATCAGTTGGTGCTAAAATGAGTTTAAACTGTGCATGTTATTGTGTATAAAATACTTTTTTATGTTTATTAGTATTACTTTGCGTACTTTAACTCCACGATTTCCAAGATCTGCAGATCTCTTTACCACTATAGAATTTTTATATTGCAGGCTTATTTATTGCTGTCAGCTGTTTATATGAGTTATATTTCACTGAAATTAATAATAAATAATAAATTTCTGCAATATACTATTAATAGTTTACATATATTTACCCCACAATTTCCCTGATCTTTATAGCCCTCTCCACTAGCGAGTTTTTATAAAGTAGGCTTTTTCGGTACTTGTGCATGTTTTTTCTTGTAATATTTTCGTACAATTAATCATAAATATTGAATTTCAGCTTTTTTTATTATTAATTTACGTACTTTTACCCCACAATTAGCCACATAGCCCTCCCCACTAGCAAGTTGGTTGAATGTGTGCATAATTATTTTGTGACTACTAATTCCTATTATTATACACTGAAATTAATAAAAATTGTACATTTCTGCAGTTTTTTGTAAGTTTACGCAAGAGTAGTGATTCTTGATATTTACCATTCTTAATATAATCATTCAAGATTTAACATTATATCATATATTTTCCTAGGTATGATAAAAGTTGTTCTAGCAGTTAAGGACATTACCAATAATAATCAAATGTGTATGGGTGAGTTTTATAGGCTTCTGGTTTTTTATTTGTACTTGATACCTAAAAATTGTAAATATAAATAATAGTAGCTTATTTGGTTACAGCAAACTGAAGTTACAATAAGCATATGACTGTGCAAGCAAACATCTTTACACTAATATAAAATATACATATAAGCATTATTACAATTATACTAGTTTATTTTAAGTTTCAAGTAGTAGACTATCCAAAAAAAACTTACGTTTTGTGGTAGGTCCTACCTTCGAATTTTAAACAAATTTACTATACAAAAACTGCCAAACATATTTCTTGTAGACTACGTAGCAAAAATTTGCTTCTCACAATCTACATGTAAATATACCTATATCAACATAAAGCGTAAGTAATAAACATGGGTAGGCCTGATTACCCAGATCAGCTTAAAATCTAACCTGGTAATACATACGTATCATTAAACAATTGAATACTCTGGAAATGTATAGGCCTATGTCTGCCCTTTTCTTTTGATAATATGTAGGCCTACATTTTTGCAGCTGACAGGCACAAAATCTTATGTGGAGTTCATATTAAACGGTGCCTTTTACTTGCTAGAAAAGAAACTAAACATTAACTTTTACGTACAAAAATAGAGTTGGTGCCTTGGAAAAAGCATGTTTGTGTATAGGCCTACAACAGGAATTGTGTGTGTTATCTCACAAATTATTTTAATATAAATGGTAGGCAAAATTTTTATTTACTGCAATACATTTCTTTGAATTGATAGCTTGCTTCATTCTTTGTTCCTTTTTGCTAGAAATACAAAGCTGCCGGGCGGTAGTTATCAAGGCCGAAGGTTTTTTGAATTCCCGTATTCCAAAACACGTAATCCTGTTGTCGTTTTCTATTACCGTCTTTAATCCCCACATTGCAATATGTTAAATATACACACAGAATATTAAAGTTAACACACAAGAATCTCAAACACACACGAGCACGGTCTCTTTTCACACTCGCAAATGGCTGTCCTTTGTTTTGGTTACAGTCGGTTGAATGGTGCGGTTGTTTGTAAAATAGTGGTAGAAATGACGTGATTTGAATAGAACAAAGTAGTTAAGTAACTATTGCTGGATACGGAACTGTGTTATTATATTACAGTTACTTCAAAATGCTTACTTATTTTTCACGAAAAATACACACTATTTTCAACGTCGGCGATGGAAGTTAACCGATTTGTTGTTCAGGGCTGCCAGTACTGCTTCTTCAGGTCATACGATCACATCCTGTTGTTTTAAATGGTGTTTCAAATATTAGTAGCATTGACTGTCAAAATACGGAATTCTTACATGGTATAGACTGCATTTACGAGTAAGTGAGAAATTCCCCCCCCCCCTCCTCCTTTTTAATGTGCTGTGACTGTTGCATGGCTCCTCTCAGCTACACTCTCTGAGGCACAGTGTTGCTCGAACCTTCTTTCTCCCCTCTCTTCCCTCCCGAAGGGTTGGCACCGCCAGAGACTTAATCGAGCGGTAGTTCCAGCCTCTCTGGGGACCACAAAACATGAATTGGTGGCGACAACTTAATTTAGTTGAATAAATTTCCTTTGTGAACTTGTAAATTTCATTTAAGTTTTTTGGAAGAGATCACAAACTTTACTGATTTTTTAAGCTTGCATATTTTGTTCCTTGAACTTCACATAGTTATTTGGTAGCTTTTCTTATGCAATGCATTGTATTGAAACAAATGTTAACTTTTTTGATAAGCATTATCGTGATATAATTGAATCTTAGATAATACTGCATTAAAGTAGATAATACTTTAATTTAAAGTAAAATTTTAAATTTAGGAGTGAAATGTTGAGTTTATATTGTAGTTGTATATAATTTTATGACTACGGAGTGCATCGAGGTAAGCTGTGCCTAAAAACATTTTATTTTGTGTGAGAATTTTGCACTGCCTGTGCTGTGAAATTTTTGTTTTTTGAATGTACACATATTTGTTTTGCAGTTTGATTCAGTGATTTATTCTTTCTCTTCTTTGACCCAGTTGATTTTTCTCTGTTAAGAATATAAAAAATAATATAGTATTCTGAGATTAGCTATACCTAATTTAGAGTAGTAATGTCATTAAATACAGCAGATAGTTGTTATTTTGAGTGGCTGGCAACATTAACCCTGATTGCATAATTAGTACAATTTGTGACATTCCAGGTGACGCTGGGTACGCAACCTACGGTCCTGAGGACATTCCGCTCCTTGTCGACAACCAACGTGTTTGCATGTTCAGATCGACCCACTGTAATCTACTCCTCCAATCACAAGCTGGTGTTTTCAAATGTCAATCTAAAAGAGGTCCATCATATGTGTTCATTAAATGCAGAAGCGTACCCAGACAGGTACGTTAATGGTAATTCTTTAGTTCCTTAGTGGTTTTTTTTTTATTCTGTTTCAGTGTGTTTTAAGTTGAACATTTTGAAGGAAACCTTTGGTGAAGTTGTAAGTCAACCATTATTGCTTAAGAGCTCAAAATATGAAGCATACCTTTGGCCGACAGAATATTCAAACCTTTGTTTAACTGTAAGCCAGCAGAGTGTTTTGAGGTGCATAGTGCTTACTTGGTCTTGGTTTCAAACTTTCCTCTCATTAATGAATGCAGCTTGTGGCACGTGTTTACAGAGAGAAGCAGTTCTTTGTGTGGTTATGACAGCTGCCACACCCCAGAGTTCTGGTTATACGAAAGATAGAGATGTACATTAGATCCCCGATTTTACGAATGCTCACGGTTCCCTTCATCACATTCATAAGATTGCTAAATCGATGGGGGCCTATTTTACTCCTCTACCCATTTTCTGCAAATTATCCACAGTTTCGTAACTTTTGCAGGAAAATAAGAATTGTAGTAATCAAAATATACAGTATTGTTCTGTATATAAGTACTTTTTTCCAAAATTTTTGTTCAAAAATCTAAGGCTCGACTTATATGTGGGCCTCTGAAAAAAAGTTTTAAATGTCATTATTGTATTTTTAAATTCCTCCTGCTTCTTAGGAGACAAACTTTACTCACGTGCAATACATGAAACATGGATTTTTATGTTTAGTTTAATTTGAACATCTTGTTGATAAGAGGATCGGTGAAATATCAGCTAACCTGCATTGTTTACATTTTGCTGTCATAGATGTTTAAAGGCTAAATGGTGACAGGACAAAAAACTAGTGTCTACGAATAGATTATCTTGGACTCTATGCGAAAATCCATACAGATGTTCTTAGAAGATACGACATGAAAGATGTTCGTAAATGACTACAGCTGTATGAAACTAAGATTTACACTCTTAAAGTGTGCATTTGCACATTCAAGATATTGTTTACTTTTATGTTAAATAGTCCAAACCTATTTCCGTTATTGGTAATGAGCATGTGTTGGATAATTTTCATACAACTTACGGTGGATGTTGTCCAAAGTCATGGTATGCAATGCAAAAGTAGCAAATAAAAAAAAAAAGAAATATGCAAAGAAATTTTGATGCGAATTTCAATTGTGTGGTTATTAAATATGTGAAAGATAATGGTTCGCCAGCAGTGCAACAGAAATACAGCGTTTCTGGAAAAATATACGCAATTAGTTAAAAATTTAAAAAATGGTTGGAAAATGCTTGTTCACAACATAAATAATTTTGCGAGCCAAAGTCTGGGAAATTTGTTGGTTGTCGACTACGTTTGTGAAAAACGGAACTATGGATTTCTGGTAACTCTAGACGTTATCAAACTAAACGCTTTGGAACTGGCATACAACATGGACATTCCGAGACGTAAATTCAAAGCAAGTACTGGGTAGTATCGCAGAATGATGCGGCATAATGGATTTTCATTGAGAAGATTAACTTTGCTCGCTTAATGCCTACCCAAGGAATGTCAAGGAAAGTTAGTTAGTTGCTTATCAACGTTTTATTTTTAAACTTATAAAACAGCACAAATGTTTGTTAAGTCTGGTTGGAAATGCTGATGAGACTGCAGTCTATTTTGATATGCCGTCCAACACAACAGTAAGTGATAAGGGTGCAAAATCGATAGTGTGTAAAACTACTGGCAATGCAAAACCCGAGAGTGACTGTTATGTTAAGTGTTTTGGCTGATGATATAAAGTTACAACCGTTTGTGATACTGCGAAGAAAGAATTCACATAAGGAAAAGTTGCTTTCTAGAGTTGCAGTAGTTTGCCAAGAAAAAGGCTGGATGACTGATCAGCTTATGCTAGAATGGTTGGAAAAAGTTTGCTATCGGCGACTCGAGCAATGCTACTCAAAGGGACATTTGATACTTGATTCATTCAAGTGACATCTGACATAGGCTCTTACAAACAAGATTAAAGATCTCAACACTGATCTTGTTATTATACCTGGTGACAGCAGGAATACTAAATAATAACCCACTAGCATTTTAAAAGCCCAAATAGTCCAAAACAACAAATTTGTGATTTTGAAAGCATTGCAGTATACGTAAATTTTTCGGACTACGGTACATTACATAACAGATTCGGTAGCTCAGACAGTAAGGCGTCGAACCGGCAGTTATTTTATTTGGGTTCGTATCCAAGTTACTCTGAATTTTTTTTTTTTTTTTACTTTTTTTATATTATATAGCACAATATGGTAAAAATCAAATAAATGTTTATTTCCATAAATATAGTTTCTAAGCATTAAAATAACTCAAAAATAAAATGTTAAGTTGACATGAATAATGAACCATTGTTGATGAAAAGAAATTTGTTTCCCCTGTAAACTGTAGTCAGTATTTAAGAAAACCACATCTAGTGTAAGGAATTGAATGACTTGACTTTTTTGTTCATAATGCTCAAAAATCGAAAGAGTATTGGACGTACGATCAGTAGGCATTTTTGTAAACTGGCCTTCTTAGAAAGAATATTGGTCATATGATCAATAGGCATTTGTTTGTAAACTGGCCTTCTTAGAAAATATACAAATGCAATTGTTAAGTACTGTTCATTTAAACACATATTTGTGTTATATTTATTATGTTTAACTTACATTCTGAAGTTTTCACTATGTTTTTATTTATAAACATTCCAATATTTTTTAATTAATTTCGGAAATAAAATGTTTAGTATTAAAGAAAACTAAATTTTTTTTACGTAAAGAACTTGTATGTAATTTGCGTTACGTCATATTAATTAAAAGTTTCAGAAATAATTAAACCAGTCAACGATATATTCACATACGAAACAAAATATAATAATTAAAGCTTTAACGGGATGTTTCCAAAACAGCTAACATGCTATAAATACAGTATCTAAGCTTTTAAATTTGTAAAAATATCTCCACTTTCATGCCGTTGCAATTAAAAATTTAGTTAAATATATGAAAACAAATTACAGATTCATAAAAGTCTAATCCAAAAAGCTGTTTTTACGTCAGAAATCTGCTCGCTGGTTCAGTGGTTTGTGCGTTGAGATAAGACATTTTATAGGCGTGCCAATGCCACTCTTAACATATTTTCAGGGTTCTTACTGTCCTGGAAAGTCCTGGAACTTTGACCATGTCCTTAAAAGGCCTTGAAAAGTCCTTGATTTAATCCAGTCCTTTAAAAGTCCTTGAATTTTTGGGTTTATGTATCTAATATTGTAGCTATTCATAACATTGAAATCCATCTCCGAAGTATGAGACCATATTGTCTACGCATTAGTTGTGTAATATAATTTACTTGATTATAAGAGACATTTTGCAGTGTCTGTGAAATTGATACACTTTCTGGCATACCACAGCACGTTAGGTTACGCCTAGTATTTTTTTTATGCGATTGCGACAAGTAGTAATTGCTACTGCTAGAGTTTAGTGGCAAAGTTTTTTTGGAAGAGAAGAGGTGCACAAAAGGAAACTAAAGAGCTCTGAAAAGGAAAAGTGGCCCATACGAAGTGCAGTACTATTTACGAGAATATTAAAAAATAAATTACATGTCAGGTGTGAGAGAAACTAGCGCGCAGTGCATGCTGCAAAGCGGAATGTCTCCCACATTTTTCAAGTCAAAGTTGCCCGATCACTTCCGAATCTGTGTTGTGTACCAACAATATCGCACTGTACATCGCCTAATCAGTGACAGGTGATATTTCACTTTGCTTACTTATTTTTTATTTATTCAGTTACAGTTTGTAATTAGTGATAATTTAAATAATTTTAATACCTTGAATTGAGAATAAAATACTCTGTGTGCTAATACTTAAGCAGGAGCATGGCATCAGCCATATTTGTTTACATTAGAACCAGTAACAGACAGAATATTTTGAAAACGAAATGTCTCTCTTTAAAATGTACTTAATATGTGATTCAGTGTAATTTATTTTCATGAAACTTTTTAATAAATAAGAGGAGTTCTATTAAATATGAAGGTGTTAATTTTAAATGAAATTTAAAATTTCTGGTTCATTTACCATAGGTGAACTTCAGTTCTAAGGAGAAGGGGAGGATACTGTAATAGAAATGTTGCAAATAAAACTTTAAACATTCAAATAAAAATTTGGCATATCAAATATAATTTACTGTGGTCCTTGAAATATTGGTAGACAGTCCTTGAAAAGTCCTTGAAAGTCCTATAAATTTAATTGTGTAAGAACCTGTTTTTTTTTTTTCTTTTGTTGAGAGGAAAATCTCTAGGAAAGTAACCACATTAAAAAAATTAGTTTTATTTTTAAAGTAAACACACTTGTACACTAATCTGCGAATTATATATGCATATGTCGACACAGTACAAGCTTAACTAATATGACTACTTTCCTCAATTTGGTGCAAATAAACAAAAAAAAATTCACATTGATCATGTAGATATAAACACACGAAAATATATCATTGTTTCTTAATATGATGCTATCTTCTAACATAGTGAACCTACAACAGTTGGAACTAATTAAACCAAAGCTTGAAAAATAATGTTTTTTAAAATTGCATTTTCTTAGAGTGAGTGAGAGATTTTGGTCAGTGCTTAACATAGAGGTCTTTAGCACTGGTGAGGGGTGACATGAGGTGAGTATGGAGCAGCACCGGAATGAAAAGGTGGGGCAAACGGGAGATCCCCGAGGAAACCTGCCAACCAACAGCATCGTCCGACACGATTCCCACATACGAAAATCCGGGGACCGACCCTGCCAGGAATCGAACCCGGATCACTGTGGTGGGAGGCGAATGGTCTGACCATTCGGCCACCACGGCCCCTAATTTTCTTAGAGTTTGCCCAGTTGTTATAGAAAAAAAATTAACTCATGACCTAAAATCTTGGAAAATAGAGGTCATTCATTATTATAAATGTTGAATCGTCAAATAACAATAAATACACAAATCCCATCTTAGTTATGCGGGACAAAGTGTGTTAATTCAACGTGGTGATAGCTTATGAAAAATATGTCGTCAGATTTTTCTGTGAAGTGAATTATAGTGGTAGTAATACTATCCTGAAAGTACATTAACCACAAAATGTTATTTCTTAAAATGTTAAGCAAAATAACACTCTGAATAGTTTCAAGACAATTAAAGATTAGGTAGAGTATTTTATTAAAAGAAGACAAATTTTTAAGTCAATTTTAAACAATAATTCATTTCACTGAATCACTGAAATTTCATTTTCGATTTACTTTATCATAAATTTGTCCATGCGGTACTAATAAAATCTATCCTGTATCATCCTGTGTTTAAAACTGAGTATGATATACTAAATATATGTTAATATCAAATGTATGTACCTAGTTTGATGATTTTCAAATGCTGGTTATTGTAGAGAACTCATATGATCAAAAAAACTTAGGTACTCATATTACCAGCGTTTCGACAATGCTGGTCTTCAAATAATCGTTTTAAATATCTCATGCAAAAAAAAAAACATTTTAAATGACTGCTATTATGAAAATATGAACAAATTACATAAAAGCCATTTCAACCTAGCCTGCTATACTTTATTTTTATCAGGTTTGATTACATTCGCTTTGTGTATTGGATTTTTTTTAACGTGGGGGAGAAATTGAGAAACACACAAACGGACAATGGAAAGTAGTGTAGGCTTAAAGAAGAAAAGCATTTGTGGTCCTGCATACGTGTGCAAGTCATTATGGTGGCCGTTTGTCCAGGCCACCGAGCGGTGTGCCGAGATTCGGCAGTTACCAGATTATTCGAAAACCCCTCAACACACATGAGTGATATATGCTTAGGAATAATATTAAAAGAAAGTTACACGTATGTATACCAATTTCGTGTTCACCAGTAATCATTAAATCATGTTGTCAAGTGGCCAAAATGGCAAAATTTGGTGTTTTTGCAGTACTTTTTGAGCATTGAAATCTTGGTGCATAATCTTTTATAGGGTACAGATGTGTACAGCTCTACCTAATCATCAAAATTGGTACATTTATGTCTTGTAGAGGTGAGTAGTCTGCAAGGAGACCGAACACCATTTTGTTACTTGCTCCTAGAGGCTATGGTAATGCGTGATGTGCTTACTTTCTCAATCTTATAGTTTCCGTATTTCAAGGTCTCAAATGCGCAAAAGACGACCACCTAGATAGCAACTTAAAAAAGTTTTTTTTTTTCCCCTTTCCTTTGCGCAAGAGATTGTCATTTTATTTGTAATACTTAAATTTCGAAGTTATATTAGGTAATGTACATATTGTGAAGCGACCACCCTTCGCTTGGAGTATACTTTTTCGTTAAGTCAGTTTTTTTCTAGGGTTTTGCTCAGTCTCTGTTAATGTTTAATTGTTTGCATGAATAATCATAGCCAGTGTTACTGACACTTCAGAACAGAGAACTGCTCAGTCTAGCGTCAGTTAGGTGTAGGGCAGTGATGATGCCTTTATTATTTTCAAAAGCCCCAGTGTGTTGCCCGGCCACCCTACTTTAAGCAATTGCCTGTAAATTATTAAAATCCTAGTGTTTCTACAGTTGTAAGTCAGTGGTAATTGTTTCAAAATGAGTTCCATATCATCTTAAAGCTTAATAATCTCTTAAGAAAGGCATTTGGTTAAATAATTTAAATGTTATAATTTTTTGCTGAACAAGAAATCACTAAGAAAACCAACTCTAAATGTAAAATCACTATTGGGCCTGGCGAAACAGTACAATAATGGAAAATCGAGTCTCGATGCAAAATGTAGTAGTTAGTCTTTTATTGTAATATTGTAATGTTAAATAATGTGTTCTCATGCCTGGAGTTGGAGTTAATTTAAGTTCTCAATGTTCTGATGTCACGTGAATTTAAAATAAATATGTCTTATGTGGACTTTTCTGAAAAGGCATGAAATTTCAAGCAACTTTGGACTCTTAGACATTTTACGAGAAATTGATCCTTTTAAAGTTATAGCAGTTGGCAAGTTTTGGTATGTATTTTAAAGATGTGTAGGTGGGTTAGGCCAGCCCGGCCATAGTGCCGCAGGTGCGACACTGATAGGGGTTCGCAGAGGGTACTGCAAGGTGTACGGCTGGCAATGTCCGATACCAAGATTTTATTTAATAAAGTTTTTATTCTAATCACTATTCGGTAAAATAGTAAAATACGTCTTTATGCTCAGTAGAATTTTGCCGATTTTTCGGTAATTTTAGTTTGTTTAATTTGTATCCAGACTGGTTATTTGATCTTGTTAGAATGTTATAGAACGTTTTACCGGAAGGTAAGCCGCCACGGTATCTTGGGACGCCATTGCGGTTGCCGTGGCTGGTCACTTTTATTCTTGGCTGTCGAGGAGGCCGGACGTGTGCCGCGTTGTGCGAGGTTAGCACGTGGTAAGCTGAGGGGCGCGATCAAAAGACATGGGGCCGCAATGGGAGGCGGTGGAAAGACTTGCTATAACTTTTCATTATTAACTAGTTTTGATTATTTTGATGTGAATTTACAGCTGTATCAACCGTGTGGCCGGCCCACAATTGGTTATGTTTTAAGTTCAGCACGTACAATTTTTTTTTTGAGTTGGTTTCATTTTAGTTCAGTTTTCTTTCAGTTTTATTTTATGTTTATGTACAAGAAGTTTCTACGTGCCGATGTAAGCGTGGTTGCGTGAGTTTGTAGAAAAAAAGTAATAAGTATGGGCTGTTGATCCAACCAAGTGTTTGACTGCCGTTCTGCATGCGTCCACCCTTCGATACCACGAAAGCTTGAGATGAGACTAGCCCACCGCTGAGACCGGAGCATCTGTGAGGACTGATTAATTTACATTTTTTTCTGGACATTGTAATAGAACACGTGGGCAGCAACTTGTGGGAGCCTAGTGCTCAAAAGGCTTGATGCGTGGCACCACAGTATATTACTATATTTATGATTACTTCTAGTTTTAAACAATTTAAAATGTAATACATTACATTTTAAATGTGAAAAATAATCGTTTTTTTTTTTTTTTTTTTTTTTTTTTTTTTTTTTTTTTTTTTTTTTTTTTTTGTTAAATAGCTGTTGAAAATCACTGCTACGTGTTCTATAAAAAAATACTACCCAGTGTCCCCTTCATTTGTTTATAGCCGCACACAGGACGGCAATTAATGATCAGTGACTTAATCCGATACCATCTCAGGACATTAAGGAATATGGGCGTGCGTTCGGCCCCTGCCCTTGCTTTTCTGGAACCTGAGATGGTAGCACATACGTAGTACCTTGTGTTTCGGAATACCGGCCTTAAAGACTCTTCGCTGGCAATATACAGATTGGCTGCTTATTGGGGATCACACTCTGACACCAACAGGGTAAATTTGAAAGCCATCTGTCAGCCAGCAGCTGGAGTGGATTACCACAGATTGTAGGTCAGTTATTCAAGAATCAATCTTGAAAGGGTTTAAGAAGTGTTGTCACCAATGGCATTAATGGCACCGAGGGTGATATTTTATGGAAAACTGAAGAAGAAAAGGGTGACATTAGCAGTGAAGAGAGTGAAACCACTGATGATGATTGATTAGATATTTCAACAAATTGACTGCTGGCATTGTATTTAAGGTATGTCTTAATTTTTTTTACATTTGGAAACATTTTGTGTGTATATTATGAAAAACATTTTGCGTGTGTTAGCCCTATGTAAAATATATGTGTAGATTTTAACCCCCGACGCAAAAAGAGGGGTGTTATAAGTTTGACGTGTCTGTCTGTGTGTGTGTCTGTAGAATTGTAGCTATTAAACTTTTTTTTTTTTTCAAGGTGACTTGATCGAGTGTGTTCTTAGCTATGATTCAAGGAAGAGGTTTTTAAAATTTTAAATTCAAGTCTTAACTTGTTAGTTGGCGTTGATAAAAGTAATTAGAACTACATACAGAAAGTTTATCTAAATTTTTTTAAGAATGGGCTTGTAATGTTTTTTTCTAAATTCTTAAGAAAAATTCTTAGGTAGACTTATATTTGGGACAAATATGTAGTAAATTTATATCAATAGCCACACGTCTCCTGATCAGAAGCATATCTCTGAACGGTAGATATGACAAACCCTTGCTAAAAATGAAATTAGAAACTTAAGCTCCCAAGTGCATTGTCACATGTGCCAAGTCCATTTTAACATTTTTTTTTGCTGAAATCCACACAGTACGTTAATCAAATAATATTTTACACTGATCTCCAGAACAAAAATAATTTATTCTTGTTATTCGACGGTTTCCTGAAACAGCACCAGGTGAATGTTGCGATGGTTTGTTAAGGCCTCGCTCTTTAATTTTGCAGTGGTTTCGAAGAAAAAAAATTTTCAGCGTAAATTAATACATGCACAAAATATTCATTCTTAAAGTTTTAGCACGTATATGTCATCAATTGTATCTGAATTTTTCTGTTGCAATACAGTGAACGAACTTATATCACATATTATTTTGTCAGAATGAGACAAAGTAACGCAAAATAATGTTTTGCTTGCAAATGGCACATTATTTCAAAAAACTATCTGACAAAATTGTGTATTGTATCAAATTTTTTTAAGCATTTGACTAAAAAATATTTAAGTTATTTGCAATTGTTTGAAATGAATGAAATATCATGGCCTTAACAGAGGCTGTTGCTGGTCCTTTCCCAGTTCCTGTACTTGTGTAAAGTTGTGTGTTACCTCTCCAATGCCTTTGCTGTGGGAGAGACGTTAACTCCATACAGTACTATATTAGGTTCTCTGTTGACAGCTTAGCTCTGGCCACAGACAGCTCTGTTACAATTGGAACTATTGATGAGATCCAGAAGTTACACATACGCACAGTTCCCCTGGGAGAGTCTCCACGTAGAATAGCATATCAAGAAACTTCACAGGTACTGTAAACTCTTTCAGTCTGGTTCTATAAAGCAGTACTATAAAGTGAGGGTACATTAAACCAACTCTGGGTAGCTTGGCATATCATGATTTTTCACTTCTAGTGAAAATTCCATACTCTTTAGTCCTAAAGTTTTGTTTATTATTAAAGCTGTGAATGGTGAAGTCTTCATCACTTTAAAAGGCTGCAAACCTTTACTTTAAACAAAAAAAAAAAAATGGTGTACAAAGTTACACCAAAACCCAGCCAAGTAACCCCACTTAACGGTACTGTAGAAACAAATTGGTAGATAAAATATTTCTCACACCAGAATCCAGCATCTCATGCTAGCTTAGCCGCAGGGTCCATTCGCTTATATACCTCTGTGGGGAAGCATTACCCAATACAAGGCGTAGTGGTACAGATGTACGTCCCCCAGACTTGTTCTGAATAACTGAAGTTTCAGGTAGGATACAAGGTGATGGAATATATTTGGTAATTCATTACTCCACAGTATTTTATTTGAATCATTTTTTTATTGTTCATTTAATTTAACATTATTTTAATGAAATCTTTTCTTTACTTGTGAATATTCACTTCCATTCCTGATGATCAGAATGTTCCATTGTTTTGAGGTGTTATTCCTCGACATAGCAAAACCATGTATAGAAAAGTCAAATTGCTCAGATTTAAGTGTATGTTTTTTTTTTCTTGGCAACTTCTATATGTACATACTTTGTTTTCATTGCTTCTCCCCCACCCCTGGTTTGTTACTTGTAAAATATATACCTAATGTACATTTGTTTTCAGACTTTTGGAGTTCTGACAATGCGTATAGACACACAGGATCCAACAGGACTCATACCAATAAGATCAAGTGCATCAACAATGTCACAGAGTATCACATCTTCAAATAACATGAGCTCACTCACCCTTGTTAAACCAGGGGCTCTTGGAATTAATCCTGGTACAGAGTTTGGAACAGAAGTGGAAGTTCACAACCTCCTGGTGATAGATCAACATACTTTCGAAGGTTTGTAACGTTACTGCAGTTGCTGTTGTTCACTGTATTAGTAGTAAGAATAAAAAGTACAAAGATAGAGGGTCTGAATGAGTGAAATCTTATCACTAAAAGGAGAATTTACATTAGGGTGCCACAAGGGAGAATGCTAGCCCCTTGATGCTTACAGCTATGGCAAATGATACAGGATTAGAGATAGGTTTGCCTATGACTGTGTGTTACTTGCAGCGGTTGGTGGAGTGATCACATTTAGGATGTCAGTGTTAGGCTGTGGTTGTAAATAGTAAGATTTAGAGGAAAGTGACATACGGATGTATGCATATGTGATGGGCAGAAGATAGAGGAAGCATTTGAATATAAGTGAGTGGGGCTACTTATTTAGCGTGAGTTTGTGTAGAGGAAGTTTGTCGCCACTCCTTTGTGTTTTATGGTCCTCGGGGAAGATGTAACTATCAGCTTGAGTGAGTCTCTGGAGGTACCAACCCTTGGATGGGGGGGGGGGGGTGGCGGGGTGTAGTGTTCAAGTGACGCTGTCCCTCAGAGAGTGTAGCTGAAGAGAGCCACGTAACAAGTCACTTGCGGCACGCAAAGGGGGATAGTTTCTCACTTACTCGAAAATAGGTCATTTTTTTTACTTTACTCAAGAAGTTGCTGTAATAGAGACAGCTTCCATGCTGACAACGGCAGGAGTTCTTGGCGAGTCTCTCAGCGCAGCTGCTGCGCCCGCTGAGGGCAGGACGGAGAGACCTTGATGAGTGATTTTATGGGGCTGATTATTATGGATATCAGCTGGTTGATTCAATATTGCGCCTCCTATAGTGCTTAGGTTTCGGCTGTGGCCCAGGTATAGTCAAAAGTGCCTTTAGCCGAGGTGTCTAGGGTGGGCTATATTGAGCGCAGAGCTTCCACAAAGTTGGTTCGCGCCCTGGAAGTTTCTGCGGGGGAAGGGGGAAAGTTGTCCCCGTAGGGTAAGAGACCAGAGACCAGATGGACTTCTTGATAATGTTTTAGCACAGTCTTTGCCTTTTGTTCCTCTTGCGAGAGGTTTTCGTCTGGACCTATATTTTGCACAAGGATGTCGTCTCACATTGAAGGAAACACTCACCAGCTCATAGCCCACAAACTTTACCTATATTTCCTACCCCCAAACTGAAATTCAACAGATAGTAAGTGAACCGAAACCTCAGATTCTGTACTTGTCCAACCATAACCTCTCTTTTGAAGATGGCAAATTCCTTAAAAAAGGCCTCACTTTTCCCCCTTCTAGACAGTTTGATCACTTTGCCACAGTGAAAAATTGCTTAGTTTCATAGTTTCACACACAACCTCCGGCTCAAATGCTTCTTTGCCAAAATCACCACTGTGCTCAAACTTATGACAAAGCCATAGATCCAGCCCTAATGAAGTTCGTACTCCCTACCACTTGGGACCCCCCCTTTCCTCCTACCTCTCACCCTCTAACAATTCATCTCCTTCTATAATGTCCAATTTTCTTGGACATTATATTGGCGCTGAGACCTAATATTTATTATACTGTATTTACTCGCATAATGGCCGCCATTGCATAATGGCCGCACCATTATTTTGAAAGGCTTAAAGCGGTATTTTAGAAACCCAGAATAATGGCAGCACCCCATATTTTTCAACAGGGGACACAATACAGTAAAACTCTCTTAAGACGTTTACTAAGCGACCAGGTTTTGCTATCGCTTTCGGCGAGAAAATGTCTTAGCCAGAATGGCAAAAATGTGATCTGCAAAACGCAACCGTTGCAAACTTCCGGTGATCGGAAGCGCGGTACGCCGGCACGCAAAACTAGATCCTCCGTTTTTCATGCCTATAAGACGTGGTGGCAGAACCGAGCATCCAGGTACCAGTCTGCATGGCATGCATACCTAGATCCTCTGTGTTTAGTGCCTACAAGATATTGCGGCTGAACCGAGTATCTAGGTACCAGACGTGGGCCTAGATCCTCCAGAATGCCTACATGATCTATCTCCAAACACGATGAGTCATGCTCACTGGTTGATGCGCTGTTGATACGATGAGTCACGCTCGTTGGTTGATAATGTAACGGCGTCTGGAGAGTTGTAACGTGTTAAGCGTGAATAAGATTTGTTGTTAAACTACCTACTTACACAGGAAATAATAGCATGCATGTAATGGACCGTAAAATGTAAACATCTTATGTGGGATGATTTTTAACGATTCTGGTATAGACGCACATGAATGGATTAACAAGATTTTATAGTCTCTTAATGTTTCCATGTTTACTATTCACAGTTTTTTTTTTCTAGAGAAATGGTCATGCTATGGACGAGTAAACATAGAAAAAAATTTACATTTGTTATATTCTACACCAAAAAAACTTAGAAGGTAATTTTTTTTTAAAATCCCTCATAATGCCCTCACCCCATTTTTTGGGCCTAAAATTTGGTCAAAAATATGTGGCGATTAGGCGAGTAAATACTGTACTGGGTACACTAGCCCTCCTAAACCACTGGTATTCGTTGCTCCGGCTAGCTCAAGTTCGACTGCTCAACTTTGTTCGGTCGGGGTCTGATAGTAGGGATGAGATTATTAAAAAAAATAATAAAACTGTTCTTGGTGACATTGTTTACTTCAAATTTGACTTAAAACAAAAAGAAACATCTCAATACAGACCATGTCATCAACCGCGGGCCCACGTGGTTTACAACACCAATATATTACTTCGATCTCAATTCACAGGTCCCTCAACCAGCATAGCACTGCTCGAAGCTGCCACTCGGCTTGTAATTTTCGAATAAACTAGACGATCACAGTTCGGCAGAAACAAATATTACCGCGACTTTAACTTAAATCATTCGGCCTCCTAGCGGCCATTTTCTACGAACACAACTAACTCGTAGCGAGTCTTGAAGCAGAAGGAAGCAACCAGCTCGCGATCTTGTGGCCACCCCTCCAGCAGTGCCATCTGGCGGATCTACTTGCCAACCACTATCTTTTACACTTTCACATTGTATTTTATGTATCACAATTATTGATGGTGAGAAACACGTGATTCAGAACAAAAAAAAAATACTGTTCTATCAAAATTACAGATATAAATAAATATCTTAAAACACCAGGCTAGCTCAACATTTTGCGGAATGATACATAAATTTTGCCTGTGACAAACATAAAAAAAAAAAACCTTTCTGCTGTAGTAAACTATATATAAGTTCAAGTTTGTTCTGAACATACTCCTAGGTTAGGCTGACAAACTTATTTGGTCAAATATATAAATTCGGATAAACTGTGACTGACCTAACCTCTTAATAGTTATGGCCCACGCCTTGACCCATTATTACACCTTTTAAGTAACAATATTAACATTTTATTCAATTTTACAATTTTCAGCACTCTTAAACTTTTGTCATATTTATTTTCCAAGTTCCAAGTATGAGCTTGCAGAGGGCCACACACGAAACCTCAAGTTCATACTATATTTTATTTAACGTATTTCTTGATACTGGCACACACAAACTTATGTTTATGGTATTGGGTTCACCTGGTGACATTGCTGTGGTTCACAAGGGGTAAAAGGGAAAAAAAATGTTGATGTTGGGCCACTTGCACTGCCCCATGGCACATATCCCCCATGTATCACACAATGCTTACCTGGGCCACAATACTCTCATCATATCAGCAAGCATGCAGTTGTCAAGGTGACTAAATAAATTGCACCCACCAAACGTGACTTACAGTAGATCAATTTACTTTAAAGAAAAAAAAAATTATACTGCCGGAAATAAATGTGGCTGGGTGCATCACAATACGGTATGCTTGTATTCACAAATGTATTGTGTACCTTTTCAGGCCACATGCCTAGAAAACCTGTGCCCACGGACTGTTGTAAACCACCTTTTATAAACTGTCACACAATTAACCTTGGTATTTTCATGTTGTAAATATTATCTTTTTACGTAACACACGGAACATGAACATCGAATCAGTGAGAAATTTTATATTGTGTTATTAGCTTCTTGAATTCATGTGGCGAAATTTCTCGCAGAGTAGTTAGTCTGCTTGCTCCTGCAGCCTGCCTATCACCATGGTACTGTTATCTCCTCTCCCCACCCCTACGGGAGGCCACCCTCCCTGCTGGCACCATCTAGAGTCCAGGTCGTCAGTCCTTACGAACCCAGCTAGTGATGGGTAGAATCGATAATTTCTATAAATGATTGTGTAAGATTTATGTGGATAGCATTGATTAATCATATGGCTTCCGAGTATTCACTTCTCACAATGCGAAAGGTAAAATACGTTGATGCTTCTCGATTATGGGACAGGGAGAGGGAACTTCTTTTATACTGGCTGATAGTGCTGTCCTCAAAAAAATTGTATTAAGCAGATACCTGGCGCACAAAATACTGTCGCAAAGTGATAACAATAACTACAAAGATCAAATTCTGCACTTTTTGTGTGCATAATCCAATATGTCAGTATCACAGATAGCTTCTTGGCTGTTACGAATTTTGGCACATTTTTCTAACGAATCAGCAGACTCATCAGCAATAATCTTTATGTACAATAGACCCTCGATTTGACGAATTCTGACGGTTCCATTTATGACATTTCTAAAATGGCTGTCTTCGTAAAATCGATTGAGGCCAATTTGCCCCCCCCCCTCCACCACCCTCTGCTTTAACAATTTTTAAATTGCGTTTTTTCCGTACAGTATATCCAATGAAGTCTCAATTTTCGTAGCGTTTTGTGGGTAAGACTATCATTAAAACATAAATTGATATCACAAAATTGACGTCTTCCGATGTAAAGGATACCCCTGAACGGTAAATATGACTGACCCATGTACTGGAGAAAAAAAGAGAACACTGAGCACCAAGAGTCTTCTTACAAATGCATAGTCTGATATCCATATAGTTTCACATGAAAATTGGCAAATAATAACTTAAGTTTAAATATATATCAATAGACAGATGTCTTTGGATTAAAATCACACCTATGAATGATCAATACAACCAATCCATGTCACAAAAAAAATTATACACCAAGCACTGATGCCTTGCAGTCGTGTAGACTTGATGTTCGTAGCATTGGGTGGAGGAATAAAACTACAGTAACAAGGTTTACAAGACTCTTGTTAAAATAAATTAAAATTAGTGTCGCAGACATTTTTTTTTTTTTTTTTTCATGTTCCACTAGGCTGGTGGTCTATCCTTTGCAACTCGAAAATAATGAAAAAATAATTTGAGTGAAGTTTGAAGACAAGCCTTTATGCTATATTGCGTTCAGTACTTGTGCCCTTGTAACGATGGCACGCCCCAGCAAGAGTCGAGTTAATTCAAAGCAGCGCCATCAAAGAGTCCAAACTTAGTCACTTATGCCGTTCTTACCTGTTGCTCAGTCTTGTTTACATACCAAGCACTTGCATGGCTGATGTCTAGTGCTGATAACGCATCCCCCCTATTTCTTTTGTCTTGCTTTCACTTCACTTACAGTCTCTCTCACACACACACACACACTCTCTCTCTCTTTTTCTCTTTCTTTCTTTCTCTCTATTTCTCTTCCTCTTTCTCTCTCTCTCTTTCCCATTTTGCAATACTCTTAGCAGGACCTCTTGGATCGTCTGTGAAGCAAACAGAGGTAAACATGCGTCAATCACCTGCATCACGGATAAATTCCATGAAGCTGATGTTTTGACCACAACCTCGGTGCCAGAAACCCTACAGCCTGGAGGAGATTACAACACAAGAAGTTTCTCATCTGTCATTTTCAGTGGTTGGGTATAGGTAGAGGCAGGGAATGAAAAATCCTGTTGTGCTCATGTGATAGAGATTATCTTTACTGGTGTTAGTATACACCTTAAAATGAGCTGATAATGACTAGGGAAAGGGTAGGGTTTCAGGTTGGATGGCTGCAAGATATTTTTCCGCCAAGGGGGTGAGGATATTGACATTTTCCCGGAAACGCGTTGCAAGTTGTTTCCCACACTGATGTTTGGGAAGGTATTTGTGAGAGGGGAGGGGGATGATCTGCCGGCCGTGAGATGCATGTAACTCTAGCTGCCACATTCTTGTTATGTACGAAGACAAAGATTTTGCTTTATTGTAAAGAAATCAGGGACAGACAAACTTGTAACATACGTAGTTATGCTCACGGGCCGAACATTGCTCTACGACGTGTGCAGTCACATTTTTCAACAGCTTTAACTTTTTTTTTTATGGTTCCCGAGAGTATATTCGTAAAACCCAGGGTTCGTAAAATCGGGGGTCTAGTGTACATTCTTCCATTGCCTTTTGTGTTTTGGTTCTCCATATTTTAAATTGTTGGATCACAAAATATAAATTCTCCTGATTTTTATTTATTTATTCTAACAATTTTTTAATAATTAAAATTTTTAATATCAGCTTTTTTTTTTACATAGGAGACCTTGTAACCAACAACGTAGTTATTCACTGTGAATTATTTCAGTATGGTAAGTCAGTTTTCCTTTAAAAAATAAAACCATTTTATGCTAATTTGGAATATGACATACTGTTTAAATAAAACTATGAGAGTTAAAAAAATGTCATTGCTGTAAAAAATAGTTACAATATATGTCTACAAAACAAACCATATTTCGTACAAATTAAAAATCGTTAAAACAATTAAAATTTTTGGTTAAGTTTGTGTTTAAAACAACTGTATTTGTTAAGTTTGATTTTTAGTTTGATTCCATTTCCTGCGCATTAATTTTATGCAAATTATTTGATTTTGTAAATTCAGGTAATAAAAACAAGTTTTCAAAGTATTGGACAGATGAAACCGTTTAACAATGAGCACTCATAGCGTTAAGCAATGTGAGATGGTAGCGTGACATTGCGAGTGATAATTCAGAACATTGTGGAGAGAAATCATAACCGGAAAAAGAGAGTGATTTGTGAGAGTACTTGGAACGTGTTGATAAATTGGAACCTGGTAAAGCAAGATCTCAAATGGAAAGAGAAACAAGTGGCTAATGTGAGTGCTTGGAATTTGAGTGATATCTCAGAACTAGATAAAATGAGATGGTAATCTGAAATAGAAACAAGTGGCGAGTGGTTTGTTTGCATGTGAACTCTGGGAGTAGCATGGTGACGCGGTGGCCGAATGGTCAGACCATTAGCCTGCCGCCGAGGCAATCCGGGTTCAATTTCCGTTGGGATCGGTCCCCAGATTTTGGCATGTGGGAATCGTGCCGGACGATGCCGTTGGTTTTCTCGGGGATCTCACGTTTCCCGCGCCTTTTCATTCCTGCGTTGCTCTATACTCACCACAGACTAAAATCTCTCACTCACTCTGTGAGTAGAATAGACTCAGTTTACTGGCAAATGTAAAATTTTGGTAAGGTGAACAGTGTACAACATAAGGAAAAATAAAGGTGACACAATGAATGTTCTATTTTGCTTTGCGAGGCAGAGAGGAAGTATATAAAAAATAGAGCGATTGAGTCAATATCAGCACGCAAAAATCTGAAACCAAGAACTCTAAGAAGAATCTAGTACTATATTTATTTTCACTTGATTCTGCCCATCACTAAACCCGGCCTAGCCTCCTGGTCACCGTGACACTTCCCTCTTGAGTGACGTCCAAAAGGCCCCATTCGCTCCTCTCTCTGCTCCTCTCTCTGCTCTGTTGGTTGACGTCCAAAAGGCCTCTTCAGCCCACACAACACAGTCTGCCACAAGTGGGTGAAGTCTGTAAGGCCCCACTTGTGTGTAACCTAACCTTGTGTCACGAGCCGGGACATCCCCTCACCCGACCCAAACTTCTTACCAAACCTTCCTTCCGAGTGTCAAGGGGCGCTTAGTGGTGCAGTTAATATCCTTGACCCGTGTGCGTGCCATATTGAATTTACCCGAGCATCTCTGAAGATCTCGCGCAGTCAGTTAGTATCGAGATAGACTCTGTATGACCGGAAGTCCGGCCATTTTTGTACCAGTAGTATCCGCTTCCGCATCGCTCTCCAAGGAATGAAGCCTAGTTTCTTGTACATATACATAGTGCATAAACAGACTGTGATCTAGCTGTGTATATTCATGTGACAGGGCGTTTTAAATACATGTTCAAGTTGTGACGCGTCTTCTGAAGCCGAAGAATGCCCGGGGATGACAGCCAGGTGGAACTGTCCCTGTATGGCTACATGTAATGTGACGTGTCTGCTGTACTCTGATGCCAGTCCTTGTTCGGGGCGGCAAATGTGGGGCGTCTGCTATCTCAAAGAATGCTAGCGATTGACGAATGACTGGAACCGTTTCTGTACTAGGCAGTCACCTTTTATTTGCAGCGGTAGTTGTACCAGTGGAGAGTGATGACGACGATAACTACTCCAGAAATTATATTCTTTGTTGTCATGCCCGGATAACCTTAGGTGTATGCCGATAAAAGGATTTCAAAGAGAACAAAAAAAAAATTTTATCTTGTACCATCAAGGTACACATGACAACGGGTTCGAATACCGAATGAAGCAAAAGTCTAGAATTTAATAAATACAAGCGGAAATTCAAGTTACACTACAGGGTTTTATTTAATTCAGTCTTCTTGTACATTTTGTTTTCTTTTTAACAAATTACAAATACTCCAAATAAGGTATGTCAGAAGGGCCATTAAGATTACTAGAAAAGCACAAACTAAAGGGTAAGTCAGAAAACTAAAGCCAAACTGTTAAATAGGGAAAGCAATCCGTCGATGCCCCGTTGGCTCCCGATACATATCTTCACTAACGACAGAGAAAACGCACAACAGAAAATACAGGGCAAAAGGCCCAAGCACAAACTCCAACGAACCCGATCATTAAAATGAACTCACATACATGATCGAAGAGCAGCCGACGAGGCCCCGATGAACGCGAATGGAAAGTAGTGCACAGAAGGGCGACAAGTATACTGCTGAACTTGAGAGCTAGGCGGCCGGCCAAGGCAACGGGGGAAGGGAGGGAGCCGAAGATAGCCGAGCATAGCCGAAAGGCTTCGACGAGTGGCAAAGTATCCTCGCACGCTTCCAAACACAGAGTCCCATTCAATAACACGTCATAACCAAACGATGGGGTTCAAACAGTTTAAAAAAGGGCCCCAGTACAAACTGAGGGCACAGCATCAGTTCAGCCCCCCTGTAATACCACAGGTACGGCACACAAAGGTGGAAAAGAGTCCAAGTCTTTTTCAGAGAAACACTTCAAATGGCCGATCCATGCTTGGGGGGGGGGGGGGAAGACATGGGCTCTGGAGCGTGCAGACGAAGGTAGACAGAGGCCGCCAGAAGAAGGGCGCTGGGCTCCAACCAGGAAAGCGGTGTAAGCGTAATAATGATGTGAAGGTAAATGTAGGTGGTGGTGTAATGTGTACTAGAAATGATAGTGTGGAAAGCTGGTACGTGGAAACTAATTCAGATGCGTGTGACACAACAAACCTTACGTGGACGTTAGCCACGTGACATCTACACAACATATAGCACTTGTAAATAAAATATAAAAATTACCAGAAGACACTGAGATGCCAACACTCATTAAAAACTATTGGAATTAAGATAGTCCTAATTTATTTAGGGTGAATTTGAATGCAAAGAAACGAAAATAGGTGCATTCCCAATACAGGCTGCTGGGGTATTTAGTATGAAAAATTACTCTCTCCACACATATCACTGACATACTCTGTACACTTTGAAAAAATATCAAATGTCACATACATCAATTACCTATTCTGGAGTTATAAAATAAAATCAGTAGGTTCGAAATTCAGCTCAAAAACTAATGAGTTTGCTCGGCTAGTTAATCCAGTGGTAGGCATGAGATACTACACAAAGGACCACTGGATAGGCTACAGGGTGACATATCAACATTAAATTCAGTCTTGCAATTTATTAGTAGCAGTTCCAAACAGTTTAGATAAAATTTAGACACTTCCTGAGGCAAATTTGGTCAAAATAAGAAGCGTGGCACAAAAATAATTCAAACCGTCCCTGAGGCCTTAAACTTTTATAATTTTTACACATTTTCGGTTAAAAAAAAAATTTACCCACAGGACAGGGATAAAAATAAAAAATAGAGATAGTAAGCGTCAGTCTTACAGTTCGTATCCCACGATGGCTTGATGCTCACTACGAACTCTCAGGAAAAAAACTAGACAAAACACAGCCTCTTCTTAAAATGGCTTAATACTTTTAATAGTCTAAGAGTCCCTATTTTATGACTCTGTTCCCTCAAGTCCCTAAAATTACGACTGCGGCACGAACAGGATTCACAAAAAAAATTGCCTGCCGCATACGTCTCGCTTGCGTGGGAGTCGGGAAAAAGCTAAAAGGACGCCGCCGATAGCGTCACTTCAAACAATAATCAAAGAAGAATTTGAAAAACTCTCAATGCTAGGAGCAAGCAAACTCTGGTGATAATGGTTAAAATTCCTCACTGTATATTCTGCTGAATATTCCAGTACTTTCAGTCATAGCATAGCTAAAATTATAGCCATTAAAATTCCAAATAAAATTATGCTTATTAAAATTAAGTATAATATTGATCAGCAGGTTAACAAAGACCTAAAGGGGCTTTTATAATTTAATAAAATTTTTATAGTATTTCTCTGAAATTAAAAGTCTTTCATTAATGATTAATACATTAACTTACACATTTCCATTACACAGAGTAAAGTAAATTAACAAAGTAAAAAGAGAGTAAAAATAAAATGACATTGTCATCTGTAATCTCATTACAGATTGCCCTACCTGCTTATTCAACTGGTTAAATGAACTTAAATTTACCTAGGAGATAGCACCTGAATATTTTAAGTCATATAACAATTCAACAATCAGATGAAATACATTATGAAACATTAACATAGACATATAATATCTTCAAACAATCAAAACAGTAACTAAATTTGAATTAGCTTAAACAACATCAATTTAAATATGATCCGATAGTAAGCTACTTTCAGCTCAGCTGTTATAGCTCAGTTCTCCAGATTGCTGGGAAAAAAAAAAAAAAAAAAAAAAAAGAAACAAATAGATACATCTTTGGTGGTCTGAGAAGTCTCTCGCTGTAGCCTCTTTCTCGCTGATTCAAAAAGCCCGCCAGCACTAGAAGTTGGCGGCACTGTAGACAAGTTTGCGTCCCCTAACACTGGGTGGCTGCACTGCGACATTGTGACGTCAGCAACAACTCGCTACTCTACTATTAGTTGCGCGGTGTTTTTACAGAAGTGAGGCGTGTGTCGGTAAAGCCGCGTCGTACGCGCAGGTAAATATTCACACAACACCTACTGTTTGTACACCCGACACTTGAGCATTCTGTGGCTTGTATTAATGTTTATTCTATATTGCCTCATAATTTTACGGTAGCCCTGTTTATAGGCGCGTATTGTTCATTCGCGCGAATGACTGTTTAGACATGGTGTACGAAACACTGTGTTTGTTCAAGCATTATTAAAAATTGAGCAAATGTGTTCTGAAAGTTCCTGATAAACAACACGAGTTACCCAGTTCTTGTAGATCCGTAGTCCTTGTTGTAGCTGGTTGTAGGGGTTCTCCATCGCAGAAATCTCTTCTTTTCTTGGCACTGGCATCAGAGGCTTCTTATATTTTAAGGAAGCTGAAAGCATAGCAATGACATGTGCGGAGAGGGAGTGTGGCAGTAAAATATCAGCTCTGTGTACTACCTATCTCCTCCTAATGAATTCAGCTTATTGATGACTCCGACAACAGTAATGGGTAATGCGGGTTGTGAGAACGAAATCTCATTTCCCTAACAACATCTTGGACTTTTAGTACACATTAAAATGTCATTTCAACAATACAATGCAGAATAATATAACACATAGAATCAAAATAACTCAATGAATAAAACAATACGTTTATATCAAATAATAACCATAAAACACAACAATAAGCAAATATTCAATAATGCGCAACACACTAATTGTTCTCGTAACGACTGAAAGTGATCACAGCATGATGTGAAATACATATATGAATTCAACCATAATTCAACACATTCTGTACAACACACAAATAACATTAAAAGAAAAGAATCAACACCTGAAGATACATAAACACGAAGAAAACATAGCTGACCTCAAGCAACGGTTCAAGATATTTAACAAAACAGCAACTTCGACTTCAACTGCAAACTCAATACTAGATCCTAAACATCAAATAAATGTATAACCCAGACATGTAAGTACTCTGTAGATTAACATTAGACAAGAGTGCTCTCCCCTATTAGACATTGACTTTGATAGGACCCAAGCAATAATTCAAAGGACCCGGGAAACAGGTCCAATATGCGCAAACAAATGGCGGCAGCAAGATAAGATCGTTTGCAAACGAAAGTAAGTGTCATAGTCGAGTCAGTCATCACAGCTAAATACAGGATCCTGCAGGAACAACAAGGGAAAACAAACGCAAATGGGGAGAACAATCACGAAACATAAATCACAAAACACCACTAACAAAGCACCACACACACACAAACATAAACCCTTAAAACACTAACATAAAACCACAACACGAAAACAACACAAAAAACAACTGAGTCTTCTCCTGGTCCTCACGGTTATGAAAGGGAGCCTCTCTGCAACAAAGAATCACTCGTCATTATCAGTTGCCAATTTTATGTGAGACACATTTGCAAAACAGTGTTAGGGCCCAACATCTTCACTATCAAAAAGTACCCAGAGTAAGGAAGTATTAACTTAACTGGAAACATCCTTTGCTTCTCATTTGGCGGATCGACTCCTCTGGTCATACCGTCGGGCGGCCGGCCGGGTCACCGGACGTCCGCGCGACCACGACGGGCGAACCCGCCGCGTGATGCACGGTCTGCCTGCCCGGGCCTTTGACCGGCACCCAACGGGTCGTGACGTTTCTACCAGGTAGGAAGTACTCTGCTCCAGGCTCCAGAGCGATACACCACCCCGCCGAGTGAACGCCAGGAACGCCATCGCAAGCGAGGTTAATCGCTGCTGGCACCGGCGCCATCTAGCAGGGAGCGGCCTGGACTACACCGGACCATACAGTTGAATCCAATCCCTTTCGAATTCAGGATGTCTCCCGTTTACCCCTGAATTGTTTCACGTACTCTTGAACACTCTCTTCAAAGTTCTTTTTAACTTTCCCTCACAGTACTTGTTCGCTATCGGTCTCGTGGTCATATTTAGCCTTAGATGGAGTTTACCACCCACTTAGGGCTGCACTCTCAAGCAACCCGACTCTGAGGAGATATCCTCCTGGTACGCGCGGCGGTCTCTACTGTGACGGGGCTCGTCTACGTTGTTGATGTAGTTATTGTTGATTAGGGGACGTAACTCTCCTCCGTTGCTATTGCAAGTAGTTAGGCAGAAAGATGGCAAAACACAGCGAGCTGATGTAGAGGCGGTGCCTATTATATTGATGCCCGGATAGCAGTGAGGTTAGTCCGAAACGGATAAAAAAAATAATAAGAAGAAAATTATATCGGCATTTTTTTATTTAACCTTTCTTTTGATGCACTAGAACGGACAATGGCAATTCATAAACCGAGTGCTCGTCCAGAGTTAGTTGAGGTGACTTTTCTATCTATGTATTAGGCATCACCGCCTGCCCTCTGTGTGAGTAGTAGTACTTGGCCCGGCACTTTGTCTCCCTTAATCACCGGCTATATGGTTATGAATATCTACTGGTTGTTTACTACTAAATTAAAAGGCAGTATGCCAACAAAGAAAAAAAAATAAAGCTAAGTTCGACTAACGAATCCGCACTCTAGGCTTCACAGCCCCTCTGCCCCGTCTAACACGTCCTCCTCCTGCCGCCATGACGCCCCAACTAATCAAAACACTTAGCCGCCCATCTCCTGGCGACCGTCCACGAGCTCCGATGTACGACGACTAACTTTCCTGGCCGAACACCCGGACTTACTCGGCCGAGCGGCGGAGGGATACATCAGGATCCAACTTGCCTAAAAAGCTGGGTAATTGATGTTTATAACCTAAAAATTGTACGTAACATAGATACTGATAAATTTACAAAGCATTTTATTTCATAATACCAGCTAAATATTTATTAGTTTATTAATTGGGGGATGTGCAGCGTCATCAATCTGTCGCGGATCAACACCTTCACGGAGTTTTGCACGCGACACTACCACCCACGTTGATCGAGAAACGCCCGGCAGAGCTCATCGCATTCCAGCACGTCCCAATACGTGCCTCCAAGCGAGTGAACTCTGACCTGCCTGCCAGATAAATCCATCCAAGCACAGGCTAGCTCAGAGCTGATTTGAAATTTTAAACGCTAGGACTTCTCAGTACGTGCTTCCAAGCAAGAGAACTACGACTAGCCTGCCACATAAATCCCATTCCAGGAGAAGCAAGCTACGAGGCTACTTGATATTTAAAAAAAAACCCAAACAAGGCAAAATATAAGAAAAGTTTACCTAGAAAAGTTGCTTGAAATTAAATTAGCTTTAAAATGAGTCCAAACACGACATAAATCCGATAAAATTGACACGTAAAATTAAATACTTTTCTCTTGCTTCAACAGTTAAATTTTAAATTGACCTTTAATGTTAATTTCTCTATTCGCATCCCCAATTAATATGTTGGATTCCGCCGTATACATCCTTATACCTGGTTAAGTTGGCCTACTTAATTTGTTATAAACAGAGAAAAAAAATATTAAGACAAAAAAAATTGAAATTACTGTATGATAAGAGGCCAAGCAAGTGCTACGTGCCAGTGCACGTCACACTACGGGCCTGGCACCCTCTCCGGGCCGTGGCCCTATTCAAGATGGACTTGGACTCGCCACCGCGATCGGGGATGAGCGGATCCTTAACACCACATTTCCCTACGGGCTGGGCCCGCGGGATTCGGTGCTGGTCTCTTCCCTGTTCGCTCGCAGCTACTGAGGGAATCCTTGTTAGTTTCTTTTCCTCCGCTTATTAATATGCTTAAATTCAGCGGGTAGTCTCGGATACAATCTGTAGTCGCTCATGAGGTAGGATAGACTTGTATTCTCCTACTATATTTTCTTGTAGGTGTTTTGCCTTCTGGCATAAATCACAGGAAGACGTTACAGACTTAACAGTTTTATACATCCCCAATACATAATTTTCTTTAGAGTTTCGTACAATTTTGTAGCCCCTACATGACATAGTAGTACATGAGCTTCTGTAGTCAGGTTCGTAGCTAAAGGATGCTGGGATAACTGATTTCCAGTATTCACAGAAATGAGGTTTGGAATCAGAGTGGTAAAACAAGACATTATTATGATCCAGGCAATAAATACGGTGTAACTTATCTGATGGAGAAATTGAAACTAACTTATCTCTGATCTTTGAACATAACGTGTACTTTAACTGCTCGGCTGGCAAATCTTCCAACAGCTGTTTTAAAGCGTAGCTATTACACAAGAGCACAGGGATGGAAGTTGATACATGGAATTCTCTACTACTTTGACGGGGCTAGAGCGGTGTTGATCTTTCGTCCGGTATTCTGCTGAGGTAGTCAGCCGCTTCGTTGTAGGTTCCCTTGATGTGTGACATCTCTATGTCATATTCTTGGAGTAGGAGTTGTCATCGGGTTAGCAGATTGCCAAACGTCTTCCCTAACTTAAGGCAAGTCAGAGCTTGGTAGTCAGTACGTAGCTTAATCTTGTCGCCCAGGAGGAGATCTCTAAACTTCTGCAAGGCTCAGACAATCGCTAGTGCTTCTCTCTCCGTGACTGTATAATTCCTCTCAGCAGTGTTAAGGGTGCGGCTGGCCATGGCTACTGTCTACTCCCGGCCGTCGTCATCTACTTGAGCCAACTTGCAGCCCAGAGCATACGCAGAGGTGTCAGTGTATAGCAGGTATTCCTTGCCCTGGGTAGGATGATAAATCATGTGCTCCTTCATGAAGATGGTTTTCAGCTGCTGCATGGCTGTGTTATGCTCCGCAGTCCAATTTCACTGTGTTTCTTTCTTCAGGAGGGAGAATAATGGTACTGCAATTTTTGCTACTTGGGCAGAATAATCTCGATAAAACCCAAGATCACCTAAGAAGGCTCTTAGTTGCTAGGGGTTTCGAGGTGTGGGGAAGTCCGTAATAGCTCTCAGCTTGTCTGAAGTGGTCTTTATTCCCTCAGGAGTTAACAGGTGACCTAAGAAGGGTACTTCTTCCCTGAAGAACAGTGACTTACGAATTTTTACAGTCAACCCAGCTAGATGTAATTTAGAGATTACAATATGAATATGGTCTAGATGCTCTTCAAATGATGTGGAGGTTATTAAGATATCGTCGACGTAGGCTCGATCAAAAGCATGGCACTCTTCGCCCAGGGTCTTATCCAAACACCTGGTGAACTCTATGACAGTGTTGCAGAGCCCAAACGGCATAACCTCGAATATATACTGTTTACTCTGGAACAGGAATGCTGTGTACTGCTGGGAACCACGCTCCAAAGGCATTTACCAATACGCACAGGTGATGTCTAAAGTAGTCAAAAATTTGACCCCTTTGTAAAGGCGTAAGATGTCCCTAGTCTGTACGGGGCTATCCCTGTCTTTCATCGTGATCTTGTTTATTTCGCGGGCGTCTAGACACAAGCGTACTGTCCCATCACGCTTTCGTACACCAACCATAGGGCTGGAGTATGGACTAGCTTCTCTCCTCATGATATTCCATGCTAGCATTTACTTCAAAAATTCTTCTGCTTCAGCAAGGTATTTCTTTGGAATTGGGTAGGATTTGCGATGAAAGGACGTAGGGTGTTGTTAACCTTAATTTGGGCCTGATAAATGTTATTGTGACCAGGTATTCCTGAAAAATTTTCCGCATGCTGCATTAACATGTAATACAATTTGTTTTGCTGTTGATTGTCGATTAAGGTGCAAGCTGCCTCTGCTAGGGATACCTCCTCAGCTATGGATGGTACAGAGTACGAGTTGTCGGTCGATAGAGGACGCAAACAGATGTCCTTACGCAGGGAACCCACAATTTTGTCCGAAAACTGCCACTTTTCTGGAACGGCAAAGCTGTCCTTATTTTCAGCAAAAGAAATAAGCCATCCAGCGAGGTTCATGATGATCCCATAGTGAGATAGAAAATCAATTCCCAAAATAAGCGGCTGAACTAGTCCTTTGACAACTAGGACAGGAACTCCTTTGGCCTCTCCTAGGCCTTCCACCAGGAGAATAGTCTGGCGGTCAATTAAAGGGCTGGCTCTAGACATAACTCCTATGACTTTTATCCGAGATACAGGAAACATGGGAAGCTTAACACAGCTGGCTTCTATCTCTGGCAGTAATTCCTCACTCATACAACTTATTTTAGCCCGCTATCTGGTAAAATGGGGACCTTAATACCTTATACTAGCAGAGGTAGTTCAGGACACAATGCAGTCTTATCCGGGACATGTACATCATCTTCGTCCAACAGAAACTCTCGAACAGACATGTCTAGTTCCACTGTGTTAACCGTAGAAAATGTGGCCGGAGAATTCGGAACTTTGAAATAAAATTTTGTCTCAATCACAGAGGTTTTCGCTGTCCCTTCCAACACACTGGCGGGGGTTGATGGTGGGGGACGGACGTCATCAACCTGTTCTAGTTTAGCGACGGCTGTTGGTTTGCAGCCAATGCACCATTACAAACAGATGATTGTATAGCAGGGAGCATTCCTAGACAAATAATAACCATTTTGACCGGTCTTGCCGGGTGCATAGGTGCTTGGACTATTGTTGACAGGTGAATTTTGTAGCATCTGACCCTGGCCGTGAAAACGTACCATTGAACCTGACCATTACTTTTGATTACTATGGTCTGGTGTTGTAGGACTGGCCAACTGATTAAGTTGGGCTGTAGGCTGCCAGCAAAATCTTTTACTTTTAGTTGGCGTAGGCGGTCTGTGAGTTGGTGGATCTTGTGGTGACATGACGTACAGGATTCCTGACTCGTCGATGTAAGCATTCGGTTTCAGGTTCTTGTTTTGGGTACTCTTACCTTTCTTGCTGCCATTCCACCCGTGGTAGTTTGGTCTGCGCCTCCTGTTGTCAGGTTGGTAGCGATACCTGCCCCAGCCTAGGCCTCGGTTAGCCCCATCGTCACTCACAAACTGGGAGCTCACTTGATAGTGACCATTTTGTTTGGCCAGAGAGTTCTCTCGGCACTGATTGTCATTCTGCCTATTAGGATATTGGTGGTGATTTTGGCTAGATTGATTCTGTGCCTGATATTGTGGGCGATTTTGAAAATTTTGGTTGTGGTTACGTTCAGGCCTGTTGTGATGAGGTTGGTACAAAGGCGATGGGTTTTGATGCTGATGAATAGGTCGCTCAGGCTCGGTCTTACCAGTGTTTAACCTCTACCTTTCCAACTGGTCAATCCTCAATAATGGTACCGAAAATCCTGAAGGTTTGTAAAGGGCCGATCTGCCCATCGATCTTCATACCTAGGCAGTAGCTGAGTTATTATGTTTTCCGCTAACTCCTCATCTCCCATATGCGCTGTGAAATGTCTGGTTTGTTCAAACACTTCGCAGAAGTGTTTTTCAAGGGACTTTGGCTTTTTCGGGTCAAACTTATCATGGTGTAGTCGCGCCCTGATATTCCCTTGGATCTTAGCACTCAAGAAGTGCTGTAGGAACTCGGCCTTAAATGCTTCAAGGTCACTGAAGTTGTCCTTGTTAATTTCCCACTAATAATGTGCCGTGTTTTTCAGGCTGCTATTTATGCACGTGAATTTGTCCTCTTGACTCAAAGAAAAGTAGGAAAACTATTCCTCTAATTACCTCAAGTGGGACACTGGATTTTCATGTAGAAAGCCAGAAAACATGGACAACTGTTGCACCCACTGTTTGGAAGGTTGAAACAATACATTTGCCGGAGTGTGTAACAGGCAAGAGCTAGCCTGTGGCGCTGGCTTGTTCGTTTCTGCTGCGGAGATAGGCGGTTGTTGCGCGGAGGGCATCGCCTCACAGCCAGCTGAGAGAGGTTGTTGACCCTGCAGTCCATCATGGGACCGCGCCACAGTGACTGCCTCGTTCTGCTGCCTCTCTACATTCGCCAGTCTCTGCTCCAGTTCCACGATGCGCGTGTCGCTGACATTCCCGCAGCTGGGTGTGATAGTGAGCGATCCAATTTTGGCCGTACACTCCTGAATTTCAGCGTGCGTTTGGTCGGCATTAACTCACAGTTATTTCATGTATCGCGACAACTCCATGTGGCTGTTCTCTACCACGAACAGCTGGCTTCCCAGCTTACTTACTTCCACGCTCTTGGTGCCGGCATGTGTTTGTATGCTATCAGCCTTGACCTCAATATCCTGCAGTTTCGTGCATACCTCGGTAATGCGCGACGACGTAGCATCACGTTCCGCCCTAATTTCGGCTAGATCATCCGTGAGCGTGCTGGTCTGTTGTTCTAGTTTAACCACGTTGTTGTGCAACTGCCCTACATCCGACTGAAAGTGGGTCACGCGCACGTCGATAGCATTCAGGTTGCCATTCAATTCAGTGGTGATTTCAGTCCTAACTGCCGCTATTTGACAAGTCAGGTCAGCTTTCAGTTCGTCCATCCGATTATCCACTCTGGAAATCTGAGCAGATTGATTAGCTAAATCGGCTTTTAATCCAGACATTTGTGTAGAAATTTGTTGAGTCATTTCCGCGGTAAATTGAGCAAGTATGCTCTGAAAATCAGACGAACTCAAGTACTGCTGTGTAGGTGTGGTAGCATTTGCATGATCATCTGATGCTCTAATTGCTGAGGACAAGATAGGGACATTTTTAGATGTGTTTGGTGAAGGCTTGTCTGTGGCTAAGTTCCGGGCAGCTAGTGGTATTGGAGCTGTGTCTGCGGCGCATGTCGCACTGTCACCGGCAGCCATGTTGCATTCCTGCGCAAGGTCATGTCTCGTGCCCCACCAGAGCTAAGTTCACAGTCTGATTCGCTTTCCTCGGAACTCGAGCGGGTTGTAATTAATTTAGCCGGCATTTCTGACGTGTTCAGGGCATCTACTGCCTCGTCACAGTCCTCAGGCTTCGTTCCCCTCAGGTAGTATTTCCTATTACTACTTGAATCCATTTTTGCCTAAACACCTACTCGTATGATACGAGGGAAGGAAAAAAAAAATAAAATCGACACAGAACCCTGTTCCTGTTTGATGACCCCACGATAACGTTCGCCACTTTCTCTCTGTAAGCGTAATGATGATGTGAAGGTTAATGTATGTGGTTGTGTAATGTGTACTAGAGATGAGATGATAGTGTGGAAAGCTGGTAATTGGAAACAAATTCAGATGCGTGTGACACAACAAACCTTATGTGGACTTAGCCACGTGACACCTACACATATAGCACTTGCAAATAAAATATGAAAATTACCAGAAGACACTGAGACGGCAACACTCATTAAAACTATTGGAATTAAGATAATCCTGATTTATTTTAGGTGAATTTAAATGCAAAGAAACGAAAGTAGGTGCTATCCCAATACAGGCTGCTGTGGTATTTAGTATGAAAAATTACTCTTTCCACACATATCACTGACATACCCTATACACTTCCAAAAAGAATCAAACATCACATACATCAATTACGTATTCTGGAGTTATAAAATAAAATCAGTAGGTTCGAAATTCAGCTCAAAAACTAATAAGTTTGCTCGGCTAGTTAATCCATTGGTAGGCATGAGATACTACACAAAGAACCACTGGATAGGCTACAGGGTGACATATCAACATTAAATTCAGTCTTGCAATTTATTAGTAGCAGTTCCAAACAGTTTAGATAAAATTTAGACACTTCCTGAGGCAAATTTGGTCAAAATAAGAAGTGTGGCACAAAAATAATTCAAACCATCCCTGATGCCTTAAACTTTTATAATTTTTACACATTTTCAGTTCAAAAAAAAAAAAATTGACCCACAGGACAGGGATAAAAATAAAAAATAGAGATAGTAAGCGTCAGTCTTACAGTTCGTATCCCACGATGGCTTGATGCTCACTACAAACTCTCAGGAAAAAACTAGACAAAACACAGCTTCTTCTTAAAATGCCTTAGTACTTTTAATAGTCTAGAGTCCATATTTTATGACTCGGCTCCCTCAAGTCCCTAAAATTACGACTGCGGCAGGAACAAGCATCACAAAAAAAATTGCCTGCCGCATACGTCTCGCTCGCGTGGGAGTCGGGAAGAAGCTAAAAGGACGCCGCCGATAGCGTCACTTCAAACAATAATCAAAGAGGAATTTAAAAAACTCTCTATGTTAGGAGCAAGCAAACTCTGGTGATAATGGTTAAAATTCCTCACTGTATATTCTGCTGAATATTCCAGTACTTTCAGTCATAGCATAGCTAAAATTATAACCATTTATATTCCAAACAAAATTATGCTTATTAAAATTAAGTCAAATTTTGATCAGCAGGTTAACAAAGACCTAAAGGGGCTTTTATAATTTAATAAAATTATTATAGTATTTCTCTGAAATTAAAAGTCTTTCATCAATAATTAATAACATTAACTTATGCATTTACATTACACAGAGTAAATTAACAAAGTAAAAAGAGAGTAAAAATAAAATGACACTGTCATCTGTAATCTCATTACAGATTGCCCCACCTGCTTATTGAACTGGGTAAATGAACTTAAATTTACCTAGAAGATAGTACCTGAATATTTTAAGTCATATAACAGTTTAACAATCAGACCAATAAATAATTAAACATTAACATAGACATATAATATCTTCTAAAACAATCAAAACAGTAACTAAACTTGAATTGGCATAAACAACATCAATTTAAATACCGTATTTGTCGGCATATAGGACGACCCCGCATATAAGAGAAGCCAGGGTTTTGAAGGCACAAAATCGTGAAAAAATAGTAAATTACTAATTTTGAAATTCCCGACAGAAAAATATTTTTTTCCTTTGCCAGAAACATTAAAAATTTAGTTTAAATATTTTCAATGCATTTATTATCGGCATATAAACAACATAATAGTAGACACATAAACGAATTACATTGGCTAGTACTGCTCTCTGCGTGCCTAAGAGCCAAGGAAATGCACGGCGGCGGCCGGCGATATCTCCATTTGCAGGCAGGTGTGCGCGACTTGGCAACGCCGGACTGAGGCACGCCGTGCACTACATGGCAACAACAGCTGCTTGCAAGGTCATCGCATTCCTGTGCGCTGTTGTCTGCCAACCTAGCACTAGATGGTAGACATGTGAATGTATGGTACGGTACCTAGATCCTCGTTTTTTCTGCTCGAGAGTCTTGTGCTTGCGAGACAAAGGATGAATGCATGCGGACCTAGATCCTCGTTTTCTCCGCTCGAGAGTTGTAGGCTGGCGAGACAAAGTATCTCGGCACGCGCTCGCATAGATCGCCGCTTCGCTGCGAGGAAGTGTCCTTTATTTTGAATGACGCTCATCAAAATTTGGTTTCGTTAATTTTATTAAAATAAACGGGGCACTCGTTTTCATTTGTGACGAAAAATGCAATTCCTTGAAACACATACAACTACACAGCTTACAGCGTAGGTTTCAAACGATTTTTGGCTACCAAATATTTTTGCACCCTCATATAAGACGAGTAGCAATTTTTGAGGGCCAAAAATATGTAAAAATTGTCGTCTTATATGTCGGTAAATACGGTATGATCAGATAGTAAGGTACTTTCAGCTTCAGCTGTTAGAGTTCAGTTCTCCAGATTGCTGGGAAAAAAAACAAACAAATAGAAACATCTTTGCAGGTCTGAGAAGTCTCTCGCTGTGGTCTCTTTCCCGCTGATTCAAAAAGCGTGCCAGTGCTAGAAGTTGCCGGCGCTGTAGACAAGTGTGCGGCCTCACACATTGGGTGGCTGTACTGCGACATTGTGACGTCAGCAACAACTCGCTACTCTACTATTAGTTGCGCGGTGTTTTTACAGAAGTGCGGCGTGTGTCGGTAAAGTCTCGTCGGACACGAACGTAAATATTCACACAACACCTACTGTTTATGCACCCGTCACTTAAACAGTCTAAGGCTTGTATTAATGTTTATACTATATTGCCTCATAATTTTACGGTAGCCCTGTTTATAGGCGAGTATTGTTCATTCGCGTGAACGACCGTTAAGGCATGGTGTTCGAAACACTGTGTTCGTTAGAGCATAATTAAAATTTGAGCAAATGTGTTCTGAAAGTTCCTGATAAACAACACGCGTTACCCAGTTCTTG
The DNA here is from genome assembly GCA_003012365.1 of Medauroidea extradentata. Classification (NCBI taxonomy): domain Eukaryota; kingdom Metazoa; phylum Arthropoda; class Insecta; order Phasmatodea; family Phasmatidae; genus Medauroidea; species Medauroidea extradentata. The sequence goes on from PNEQ01059851.1 coordinate 64,626, forward strand.
TAGATCCGTAGTCCTTGTTGTAGCTGGTTGTAGGGGTTCTCCATCGCAGAAATCTCTTCTTTTCTTGGCACTGGCATCAGAGGCTTCTTATATTTTAAGGAAGCTGAAAGCATAGCAATGACATGTGCGGAGAGGGAGTGTGGCAGTAAAATATCAGCTCTGTGTACTACCTATCTCCTCCTAATGAATTCAGCTTATTGATGACTCCGACAACAGTAATGGGTAATGCGGGTTGTGAGAACGAAATCTCATTTCCCTAACAACATCTTGGACTTTTAGTACACATTAAAATGTCATTTCAACAATACAATGCAGAATAATATAACACATAGAATCAAAATAACTCAATGAATAAAATAATATGTTTATATCAAATAATAACCATAAAAAACAACAATAAGCAAATACTCAATAATGCGCAACACACTAATTGTTCTCGTAACGACTGAAAGTGATCACAGCATGATGTGAAATACATATATGAATTCAACCATAATTCAACACATTCTGTACAACACACAAATAACATTAAAAGAAAAGAATCAACACCTGAAGATACATAAACACGAAGAAAACATAGCTGACCTCAAGCAACGGTTCAAGATATTTAACAAAACAGCAACTTCGACTTCAACTGCAAACTCAATACTAGATCCTAAACATCAAATAAATGTATAACCCAGACATGTAAGTACTCTGTAGATTAACATTAGACAAGAGTGCTCTCCCCTATTAGACATTGACTTTGATAGGACCCAAGCAATAATTCAAAGGACCCGGGAAACAGGTCCAATATGCGCAAACAAATGGCGGCAGCAAGATAAGATCGTTTGCAAATGAAAGTAAGCGTCATAGTTGAGTCAGTCATCACAGCTAAATACAGGATCCTGCAGGAATAACAAGGGAAAACAAACGCAAATGGGGAGGACAATCACGAAACATAAATCACAAAACACCACTAACAAAGCACCACACACACACAAACATAAACCCTTAAAACACTAACATAAAACCACAACACGAAAACAACACAAAAAACAACTGAGTCTTCACCTGGTCCTCACAGTTACGAAAGGGAGCCTCTCTGCAACAAAGAATCACTCGTCATTATCAGTTGCCAATTTTATGTGAGACACATTTGCAAAACAGTGTTAGGGCCCAACATCTTCACTATCAAAAAGGACCCAGAGTAAGGAAGTATTAACTTAACTGGAAACATCCTTTTCTCGGGACAGCAAAACGAAGAAACTGCAAAAAACCCTTTGACCCACCTGATAATTTCCAGCTACGTACTCGCTGGGCATTGACTCGAACTTGGATTTTACAGCGTGCCTCGGTAAGGTCCCCCAAGGTCTGGTGACTCAGAAGTTCTCGTTGTGCATCCGATAAGGGCGACGACGGAGAAGAAATCCCTCACACGTTCAGTAAGGGATGGAGCAAATCTCTTCCGAATAGAACCTTAGCCAGAGTATTCTTCGTGGCTCTATGGGTGGCAGAATTAAAGCCAATGTTGATAAGGTCGAAGTCTACATCCCAATTGCGCTGCTGAGAATGGTACAAAGCTGATAAAGTTACCTTGAGGTTCCTGTTGAACCTCTCAACAATGTTACCAAATGGGTAATATGGACTGGAGGTGTAGTGGTTGAGCACCCATCTGAAACACATGTCTTTAAAAACAGTTGAACAGAAATGAGCATTGTCGGTCACCAGATTAACGGGAGGTCCGAAGGAAGACCACACATGCTCTGTCAATGACCACACAATAGTAGAACTTTTTACATAATGCACCGCAATGAGAAACACAAATTTAGAAAAGGTGTCAATCAGAATTAACACATACATATTTCCCTTCAAGGACCGAGTCAATGGGCCAAAAACATCGCAGTGCATGGTTTCCCAAGCACACTCCGCCTGATCCACCGAGTACAAACAGATTTTAGTATTACTTGGAGCTTTCGCCCGTTGACACAGCACACAACGGCGGACAAAACCTCGCACATCCCGATAAACACTGGGCCAAAAGAAGCACGAATTCAATTTTGACAAAGTTCCCGCACGTCCCAAATGTCCTTCGGAAAGAGAGGGGTGAAAATAATTCAGCAGCTCTGCTCTACAAGCATACGGAACAAACAATTTCTTCAACATGTACGGCGCCCATCATAATGCACCAGGCCATTGATCATTCGGTAGGGATGTTCTTCTCCTTGGGCCACTCGCGTCACAATATCGCAGCACTCAGGATCGCTGGCTTGGGCATCTTGGAGTCATTGATAAATGGGAAAACTAGTGATGAAGGTGCTACAACGAGCGGAAAGGTCCTCAGGGTCACACTCACAGTCTTCGGAGCAGTAAATGCGGGAAACCTTGTCCGCCACCACATTACTAGCCCCAGAGATGTGTTTAATTATGAACTTGAATTTCAATAAACGAAATGCCCATCGACCAAGCTTCCCAAAATAATTGGCATGGCCCATCATCCGTGCACAGATCAAATTCGGCACCGCATTGTCCGTGCACAGATCAAATTTGGCAGCGCTTAGGAAGGACTCAAACTTCCCAGTGCCCCACACACAAGCCAAAGCTTCCTTCTAAAAAGCACTCGAGCAACGTTCCGCCTCGGTCAGGGTACGGCTGGCAAAGGCCACCGGTGAAATCCTACCGTCGGACCACTGCCAGAGAGCGGCACCTAACGCAACACTTGACGCGCCAACATGCAACACAAACCTATGATTGATATCGGCCAAAGCAAGCACCGTAGCACCAACCAAGGCGGCTTTGAGGGAAACAAAACTGCGCTCTGTTCCTAACCCCAAACAAAAGGGACATTTTTACGTTTAAGGCATTTAAAGGGGCAGCAAGTTCTGCAAAAAGCGTAATAAACTGTGCGTAATACCCTAACAACCCTACAAAACGGGACACACATTTGACTGACTTAGGGCGCGGAAAGTTAACGATCTGGCTCATGCGACTAGGGTCCATAATTAGTTTTCCTCCCGATACAACGTAACCGAGAAATTTCACAGACGACGCAGCCCGTGTCACCTAACTAGGGTTGACAGTTAAACCAGCCTTGCGTAAACAACTCAGCACCTCATGAAGATGTTCAAGGTGTTCCTCAAAGGTATCACTGTAGACTATGATGTCGTCAGTGTAGTCATAAACAAACTTAAATTTGACATCAGACTATACAAAATCCAGTACACGGGACAAGGCTTGCGTCCCAAAGCAGGCGCTTATCGGGATGTATAAACTTGTGTGTCTAATCCTTGTGGTATTGTTTGAATTCCTACATGTCCCAAGAGTTGAACTGGAAGGTAAACGTGACCTGTTACCTGGCTGCATTGCGTGAACTTTGGCAACCATGTTGACTACATGACGCCATTCTTTCAATAAATGTGAACTTGAAAAAGGACTTATAAATATAAATTTGATAGCTTAATTCACTTGTGTTGTAAAGCAATTGTAAAATATTAATGTAATATACAAGTCAATATATATTTACATTATGTCAATAATACATTAGATGTTATTTTATGTCATTTCTTAACCAGTCGTACAACCCTGAAATACTGTTGACTCCTGATTAACATAGTGCAGCTAACCGGGTTGTGGCTTAGCCGTGGCATTTTTTTATTAAAAAAAAGAAACTAAACATTTTTGTAATTTCTGTAACTTGTTATTTGAGTAACATAAATGCTGTGATTCGCAACGTAAAATTATGCGAGAACCATTTTTTGTGTGTTACTCTATGTTTGACCTTCGTAACATCTTGAGAATGCGATACTAAATGTTTTATAAACGTGACCTTGTAGGCAGCGCGTGTACAAATTTTACATGCCCTTGTGAGCTGCGCTCGAGGGTAGTGATTCAGTTACGTGGTGCGGCATGCTACAAATGGCTCACGTGACAGTGGTTTCAAGGAACTTCGTTAGTTGAGTCGCCCTGTATTGATTTTTGTCTTAAAACATTTGGTTCTGTATGGGCGCAAATTTTTAGCACTGTGTACATTAGTCGTGTCTGATAATAAATGCAAACGAGTGGTGCTTGACTGATATTAAACAATAAGAACTAAAAATTATCCAACGAACTAGAGAAAGTAAGCTGCAGACACATTTTGCGATGTGTTTCAGAAACTCGTCGAAAGTAAAAATTTGGTCCCAGATCAAATTTATGATGACTATGAAAGTGAACTGTACTGGAAGTGCCTACCTACAAGAACACTTGCATCGGAGAGTGAACGGAGTGCCTCAGGCCATTAGGCTAGCAGAGAAAGATTGACAGTTGTGTCCTATTCTAACGGTTCGAGAACACACAGCTGAAATTAATTGTCATTGAAAAAGCAAAAAAACTTTCGTCTTTTACTTGTGCAAGAGCTGATGCGAAGAACATGCCCGTTAGCTATTTCAACCAGAAGGATGCATGGATGGATAGAATCATTTTTAAGGAGTCGTTCGACAAGAACTTTATACCAGAAGTTTGTGCATTTCGTAGAAGCAAAGAGTTGCTAGAGAGCCGTGCTTGTGCTAAACAACTTCCCCTCCTACCCAACGACAACCATTCTAAAATCAGAGGATGACGAAATATTAGTTAAATATTTGCCACCAAATGTCACAGCACTAATCCGAACAATGTATCAAGGCGTGTTTTTGCCTATGAAAAGAAATTTGAGGAAGAAAATTATTTAAAATCATTTTGGAAAAATTATAGCATTTTAGATCCAGTTCACAAAATTGCAGCTGCGTGGGAAAAAGTGAAGCCGTCAACACTAGTGAATTCATGGAGAAAAGTTTGGCAAGACACAGAAGACGACGATTGTGTAGGTTTCGTGGATGAGGACTTTTCAGCTGTTTATTTAGCTTTGGTAGCTAATTCCGTACCAGGCGGGGAATGTTTGACTGAGCAAGACATTGTGGAGTGGTTTGTAAACTGATGCAGACCATCCTGGTTTTGCCATCCTGTCAGATGAAGACCTCGTTCAGCGAATCAAAGAGGACACGAATAGACCTATGGTTAGAAGTGATAATGACAATGAAGATGAAGATAACCCACCTGTGAAAGTAACGCACTCTTTCATGCGTGAGTATGCAGAGGGTATCCTCAACTACCTTGAAGCGGACAAAGACAGCCTCGTCACAGACAAGATGGTATTACGAAGTATATTTTTTCAAATTTGAAAAAAGGAAAATGCTTTGAAGAAGCAGAAATCGTTAACAGATTTTTTTTTTAAGTTGCTTAACTGTGACTGTAATTACAGCATCTTTTTTTAGTGACAGTGTATGTAGAAAGTGCAGCTATGTTTTAAAATTGTGTACTTGCAATGTTTTAGTGAAGTGGCGGGACATTAACTGAATGTTTATTGCGTGTGAAGAAGCCAAAAATGCTGCGGAGATGTTCTCGGGTAAGTTTATGTACCACATTTACCCACGTATGGCCCACACACTTTTTTTATTTAAGTTGAATTAGTCAGTTTTTTTAATTGTTTGCTTTGAGTGACCTCGTACCACATGCAATGCCTTTTTTACAAAGAGCCATCCCAGCATTTACCTGGAGTGATATAGAGCAATCATGGGAAACTGTAAGCGAGATGGATGATGCACGAGATCGAACACAAGTCGTCTTGAATGCGAATCCAAGATTTTACCATTGCACCAACTTGTTCAGTACTTGTTCCAGTCATGTAAACAATATTGAAGTTAATTTTTCCAAACTAAAATGAAGCCCATGAATTTTCGGTTAACAGTGTGAAATCAACTTGCAGTGCGTTATAATACGTACTTCATTAAACTGGCTGGCACAGGCTAGCAGCGTAGTGTCTTATCTACATTGCAACAGGCAAGGTCATTGACTGCAGCGCGAGGGGAGGGAACATATGTCTGCCGTCTCTCACCCATGACGTTGCCACCCTGCGTCGGTGCCAGTGTGCTGCTGCTGCATGCACATTATACATAGTGTCCACGCTTAACGTTTAAAACTCTCTGTAGTGACGTAGAGGACATTCAGACAAGTACTTTTTATAGAGGACACTTGAAGGTAATCAGATGGGAAATGCCTTAAATTTGGTGACGAAGATTTAATATGTCACACTTGCGTCACGTCGTAGTCGTCAGTTAGCAGCTTAAAATATGGCGCAGGTACAATTGCAACGGTTCCCCACATCTTCATGATGTCAGCATGGCTCAGTGCATGTTTTGAAGTCAGCCTTCCGGGTTCGAATATTGGTCCCTTCAAAATTTTATGTCTTATTGTGATGGAATGTGATTTTATGTATGGTTAGTTTGCAAAGCCCTGCATCGTGGTCTCATTGTTTTAGTTGTGCAAAGAAACGACGCTTTTGCATTTCATATCAAAATAAGGTTTTGATTCGTGTAACGTTTGTTTACTTCTTTCATGAATTGTACGGTAACGTTAAAGGCTGTTGTAAAAAAGAAGAAGATGAAGTGCAAACATCTGTAACATTGTTATGTCAATTATTAAACAATAACACTTCCACAGCCAACATTAGGCCGCGTCTGAACAACTCAATTTCAACTACCATAACATAAATAAAAATGTTCCCAAACTGAAAAGTAAATGTCTCTCTCGCGATTATTTACAATTGCTCAAAGGTAGCACAGTTAGCAGCAATGCTGGCGTTGCAACGCTGAACCATTGATTGACGTACGTGGGCAAAAATGCCTTGCTGTTATTGGATTTCCAATGCTGCGGCGGCAATGCGGGCAACAAGATCTTCTTCGTATTCTACAGGGGTTTTGTACACTTATTCCTTCATAGCGCCCCAGAAGAAAAAATCCAAGGGATTGATGTCAGGTGACCTCGCAGGCCAGGGAATTGGACCGAAACGCCTGATCCACCGTCCAGGTACATAAGGTTCAGGTGGTTTCGTACCAGTATTGCACTGTGTGCCGGCGCCCCGTCGTGTTGTAGCCACATGGTTGCTCGCACCTCGAGAGGAACATCTTCAAGCAGCTCCGGTATGACTTCTCTTAATAACACGAGGTAGTTAGGACCCGTTAGTCTCTCTGGTAAAATGTAGGGACCTATTAAATGATCTCCTAAAATACCTGCCCAGACATTAACTTCAAACTTTTCTTGTCGGCCACGTTCGTACGCACTATGCGGTTTGTTCACAGGCCAATGGATATTATTTTTGGAATTGAAAATGCCATTTTCATTGAAGTTGGATTCGTCAGTAAACAATACCAGTGAGGGAAACTCAGGATTTTGAAGAGATTCTTTGCGAAATCACTCGCAGAAGTGGACCCGAAGGGGGTAGTCCCTTGGGTTAAGCTTCTGAACTGTGGTTTTGTGATACACCTTGTATCCATTGCCCTTCAATACCGACCAGACAGCCGTTTTCGAAATATCTAATTGTTCAGCGATGCGACGGGTGCTGGTGCAAGGGTCGTTATCGACCCGCTGGAACACAGCCTCCTGGACCACGTTGGGGAGAGGTTGGCGAGCCCCACGTTCTTGATGAGCCTGAGGAAATGTTATGTAAATTATGTTTTTTGTCCGACATAATGGCACGTTTGGATACAAAACATCGTTACGTGTTTGCTTACTTGCACAGAGCCAGTTTCACGTAGTCAACTATCGACAGTCGAAAAATAGATATGGCTCGGTAAAACACGCTGCGGAAATCTTTCTGCATACAGATGCCGAGCTGCGAGCGCATTTGAATTTGCAGCACCAAAACACAAATGCATATCTGCCTGTTCACTGAAAGTAAACATGTTCATTTTTGTGGTAGCACTATGACCAACAAAGCTTTCGCTGTACAGTCGATTCACAGTTGCACTAGTAATTGCGCTACTGACAACACCAAACAAAGACGCAAACACACACACGCCCACACAGGACTGCATTCGACTGCCACCTCTCTTTCCTTGTCCGTTGAGTCAAGGCTACCACACTGTCTTCTAAAGAACGAGAACAAAATGGGAATAAGAACAATGGATGGGACTAAGATTCGAACCCGGAAGGCTGACTTCAAAACATGCACTGAGCCATGCTGACATCATGAAGATGTGGAGAACCGTTGCAATTGTACCTGCGCCATATTTTGAGCTGTTAACTGACGACTACGACGTGACGCAGGTGTGACATATTAAATCTTCGTCACCAAATTTAAGGCTTTTCCCGTCCGATTACCCCCAAGTGTCCTATATAAAAAGTACTTGTCTGAATGTCCTCTACGTCACTACAGAGAGTTTTAAACGTTAGGCGCGGACACCCTGTAGAGCTATGTACCTTATTATAATAGTTATGTTTTTACATTTCAGTGCAAAGCATTGCTTAAAAAAATTCTGCTGCATACACTCAATGCTACGTGTCTACTTAAGTCATACATATTTTGGTATTTTGCCTCAAATATTTTTATTATTTTTATTATTATTATTTTTATTATTATTATTTTTATTATTATTATTTTTGAAATAAATAGTTTAACCGGGTTTTTGATTATCCGGTAACCCTTAGCCAGTAATAGCCCTATATTATCTTGAGCCGACTGTACTACAAGTAGCTATAAATAAGGGCTTTGACCTCAGTATTCAGGACAGTTACATTGGTTGCATCTGCTGTCACAATAGTACAACTTTATCCCGAATACAGAGTACGTGGGTCATATTCAGTGTTGTATTTTTTATTGGCCGTTGCATACTCATCAAACAGTGGAGAGAATCTGTATTTGAATGTAGTTTGTCGTGCTTCAGTTTTGTTCGACTTTATTTATTAATTTTTTTTTTTTGTCTTTACTGTGTATAGTAGAACCCATATTTAATGAAATGCCACTGTTCCCAAAAATACTGTCCTTATATCAATGTTTTGTAAAATCTGAATTTGTAAAAGAGGGAACCTCAGGTAACGAATGGCATTGGTGTTGTCCAGTTGTACAAATCTACTATGCTGTAAAATTATATTTGCTGTGCGTACATTTCTGTCACTGCAAATACGTTGCCAGCTTGTGTGAAACAAATGTAAATTTTAATAGCTAACTAATAGCAAGCGAAGTGTAGAAAAAATTTTATATTGATTCGTCAAATGAAAACTAGGCAGCATGCACAATATACGATAAGGAAATATGTATAGCATGGTCGGAAGTCTCACACCACAACCAATATGAAAAAAACATCTGAATACGAATCGTTATGTTATTAATCAAATAAACAATTGTGCCCCATTCTCACCCAGGCACTGTGAATACAGTGTGCTAATCTTGGCCGAGCGAGGCTCTTGCTAAGGCACAATTCCACTCTACACATCCACCCATGAGAGAGTGCACAACACTATCACAAATACAACACAGGTATATTAAATAGCTACAAAGAAAACTAATTCAGATTCTTTACAAAACAGCGTGTATTGATATTCCATAGCAGGTACAAGTGAGCAATTACAAAAAAAAATACCCAAACAGGAATCAAATTGGGCACAACCCAAATTTACAATATTGTTAAGCTGCAACAAACGAGAAAAGTTAAATTCATCACAAGAAACATTATAATGTAAATGAGCGACTCACACGCTCTCCATAATTAATAAATATGCCTCAGGGACACATGCCCCGGCTGTGCCAAGCCCGCGATCACGATAACAGAACCCTGACAAATAGTAATGCAAATAATAAACTAATCAAAGCAAACCGAACAAACGCAGAAACCATAAGCAAAAAACACAAGTATAAAATAATAAACTTACCAAAGAAAAGTCCAGGGAATGTCGCCGCGTTCACGAGCCATCACAACTGCCCACGAGCGGGTCCGGGAGAAGACTGACTCACCGATACACACACTCCGGCAAACCCAGCTGGCGCGAAGCGGAAAAGTGTGAGGGGGGAAGGAGAGCAAACATGAGTAAGGCCGACAACTACGGAGCGTACACGAAGTCATCCCGGCCGGGCGATTAAACAATTATATCGACGAGGCATTCAAGTTCATGTCCAGGCAACATCACGGAAAATCCTTTATATGCATAGTGAAACACTGAAGTTCTTCTGCACATGTACCAGTCTTGGGAGTTACCAACTCTCCAGTACAATTCCCCCCTCCTTACTCCTGCATACAGGGACCTACAGACCCAAGGCCATGCCCTGGAGACGTAAGAGGGTTTCATCCCTGACAATCCAGTGCGAAACATCCGAGATCAGGTTGCTAGGAAAAACCTCGAAGCTGGAGCCCCAATCCAAGCCGCTCACGCTCATCAGCCACTCGTAGCTCATGCCACCAATAAGAAGGAAGGGAAGATTCACCAGGATGGCGCTGCCAAGTACATGAAAAAACATCAAACCATTGTCTTAACAAATGACCTAAAAGATCATACCCTGTGAACAAATTAGTTTGTATGTTTCGCAATACTTATAAATAATATATCAATATAAAATCCCATTAATATTATTCCAAAATTCAGGTACATAATATATATTGCTCTTTCACAGATGCTACCATCCATAAATAACACATGATACAATTACGAAAAGAATAAAAAATACCGCCATAAATATAAAAAAACGCTGCTTCAGCCAACCACAACAATACTATAATCATATTCAAAATAGGCCTTAAACACCTGACAAAAAAAAACATTAATATAAAAACTCACAGCGCTCTAATAAGAATAAACACATATCTCAGCCGAGAAACACACACAACCAGCTGGTACAAACACAAACAAACACCAACACAAACACCACTCCACTTATGCCAACTCCTGAAAAATACAAAAACTGACACACACACACACACACACACTAACAACATACACCCAAACTCAAGCATTACACTAAAACACTACAGCCTTCTCTAGGTCACCGCATAAGTACGCCAAAACAGAAAGGATCAACCAAGAGGGAACGGAGAAGGGTGAAGGCAGGCCCTGCCCACACTCTTCTATGAAGCCCCATCTTGGCCAGAAGTGCAGCGGCAGCGTGGTCATGCACCAAACGATGACACAAACTCCTCATCCTGTGGCATAACTATTCAAAAACTCATGAGTTTACAGCTTTTTTTAAAATGAGTTACATGACCTTTACGCACAACTTTCCCCGTAACGGGATCGCTCAAAAATACAGTATTGGTCCCTACAGTCTAACAACATAGAATAGACCTTGGTACTTCAACATCAGTTTGCTGCTCTGCTGGGCTGCAGCTGACGGGAGCACAAATGAGTTACACAACACTGAGTCCGCTACCTGGAAATCAGAGGCCACGCGGCCGGCGTTGTACCTCGCCTGAAGGCGTCCACGAGCGTCATACAAATTTCCAACCACTTCCGCCACCATCAGCTAACGAGCGGCCTCTAAGAGGAGCTGCCGGCGAAGGTACATCCCGCACATTGAGCAAAGAATGGAGCAAATCACGCCTCAAATGGACTCGAGCCGGGCCGTATTTAGTAGCCCCGTGGACGGCAGAATTAAACCCAATGTTGACTACATCAAGATCATCGTCCCAAAGGTTTTGCTGGGAGTGATACAAAACTGACAATGTCACCTTTAGATTTCAATTGAAATGCTCAACCCTATTCCCACACGAAAAATATGGGCTGGATGTGTAATGTGTAATCGCTAGCCGAAAACACATGTCTTTGAAACTCACAGAGGTAAAGTAAGTAGCATTGTCTGTGAGAAAATTCACTGGCGGGCCAATTACAGACCAGACCCAATCGACCAAGTGCTGTTGGATCTTCGAACTTCGGGTACTGCGCATGGCGATCAAAAACACGAAGTTCGAAAGAACGTCCAAAATAATCAAGATATATTTTTTGCCCTTAGTAGACCGAACAAGCGGCCTGAACACATATCTGTGTAAAACCTCCCAAGAGTAAGTTATTTGATCCACACTGTTTAGCCCCACACGCGAGTTCTGGGGTGGCTTGGCATGCTGACACACTCCACAGCGTCGAACATACGCCCATAAGTCCGCAGCAATTGTGGACCAATAAAACCGAAGCTGCTCTCCTGCTCAGAACCCCACTCAAAAACGTCTCCCTTCCGCTTAAGAAGCCGGCTAGTTCCGAAAAACGTGGAATAAATCGGGCAAATATCCCAATAAGCCAATGAATTTGGAAACTCCCTTCACAGTTTTAGGCATGGAAAATTCATCACGTGGGCCACCTGGTCAGGATCCATGACCAGACAACCTCCGGATACCACGTATCCCAAGAACTTAACTGACGGGGAAGCCCACGTGACCTTTGCCAGATTGACGGTCAGGCCTGAAACCGGCAGGCGCAACAAAACCTTCCTTAGGCCAACAAGATGTTGTTCCAACGACGGTTGTAGACTATGATGTCGTCTATATAATTAATCACTCATTTGAATTTCAAATCTGACAACATATGGTCCAAAATCCGTGACAATGCCTGGGTCCAAAACTTGGCGCTCATGGGGATACGATTGAACTCGTATTGCGCCCATTGCGTCCGAAAGGCAGTATACTTCCTACAGCTTGGGTGCAGCAAACACTGGAGAAAACTTGTGTTTAGATCAATCACCGAGTACACAGATGCTTTCCCTAGGTGTTGCAAACAGCGTCGACGGTCGGTGCCGGAAAATGGTCAAGATGAATTTTAAGGTTAACGGCAGACATGTTCGTAACCAACCTGGACCCGCCATTTGCCTTTTTAACCATAAAGGCAGGGCTAGCATAATCAGAGTTGGATGGAGAATTGACCTCTGCATCCAGGAGTTTGTTCACCAGCGTTCGCATAATCTCCTACTTAGGAGGTACCCTAACTGGAACATCATTGATGACCGAAAAGTGGTACGGGAGAACGTCTCGCCATCCTATTCATGGTGTAATCACGTCGTCACACTCACGTAACAACGCATCCAAACCGCCCACATCCTGATGTGACAAGGCCACAATCTCACCATAGGGTGCTGATCCATGGCAAACGGATGACAACAACGGGCACTTAGCCTCTGGGGTCAAACATGAAAACAAGAATGCGAGTACCAATGTCAACCACCGCCTGCGACCGTTGTAAAAAATCAAGGCCCAGAACTAAATCAGCCACTAGCCCTTCAATCACCCAAAAGGTGTGCGACCACGAAAATAGATCAAATTTAAAATGCAGGGTCACAGACCGGGTACATTTTACCATGTGTCCATTTGCCACGCACACAGTCAAGGCAGTGTTGGTCCTTAAATTACGCAACAAATGGGGATTCCACTCCACAAGGAAACTCCACAGTGTTTCACGCACAAAAGAATGTGACGCCTCTGTATCCAACAAAGCGGCTCTTTCTAGTCCGTAACATAGCACGGAAACAAAACAGTTGGTACGTGCCACCTTATAACAAACCCGCAGTGAAACCCTGGCACCTGTGTTTGCGGCAGCTGTTAGTTTCCTGGACAATTTGCTCTTATATAACCCGCCCTACCACAGCGAAAACACAGACGTGCCTTGTGACTAACCAGGGTGCTAATACAGTCTCTACTAATGTTCTCCGAACCCAGCACAATTACTGCATCTTATGTTAGCAAAATCATTAACCAACCTACGTCCGCCCCGTTAGACCAACACTGGTCTGCGGACGACGCAGCTCACTCCTATCTACGTGCCTCTGCACTCGTTCTTCTTGACCATCTGCTGCAGCGGCGATCTCCGGCTGTACCAGACCACGAACAAAGCCCTCTGGGCATCCCATTTTCGTTCTCGTGACACTACGGGCAACAGCATCTAACTCCAGTTGACGCTCAATTTCTAGAGCCAAAATCATCAACTTTTCCCTAGTAGCAGGAGGAGCCATCACAGAGCGATGCCTAGCTGCCGGCATCATGCGATCAACGATGCCTTGCACCTTTTTCGCCTTCGCACACCTCAAATGCTAATTCATGGCCCGGTCATAAAGTCAGGACCTCACTAACATACGTAGAAACATTCTCACCTGTTCGTTGATACCTATCTACATACTGTTTCTTAACCACGGGCCAAGCCATGGGGTATCCTGCACCTAAAATCAACCGTGACTTAAAAAACACTCGTAAGTCATGTCCTGTTCACCCATTTGCGCAAAAACATATCCTGCCTGACCTTCAAGCCTTGCTGACAGACGTGTCATAAAAACCTCATCCCGTTCACGATCACACATTTCGAAGAATACGTTATCGGTAGCAACGAGAAATCGCACAGCATTGTCTGGCTGCACCACACTAAGAGTTGGCACCGCATTCACACGCCCTATTATAATAGAATAGGCTGCTGTAATCAGGCGATCAGCGGTCATTCCCTCACGTCCTGAATGAGTGGAAAGCCTCATTTTATATGATGGCTCACTTGCTTGAACTAAAGCATCTGCAGCTTTTCTCAAGTTACCAGTATAACTTAAGGGCATGGTTCACCTCAGTTTTCAACGTCTTTTATTATTTTTATATTTGTTCCAGATATTTTTTTTCTTACTTTAGACATAGATTTAGATTAAATCTTCCTCTTAGGAAATTTTTGTTTATCTCATAGTTTCTGTGAAATGAATCGTAAACTTAAAAATTTACACTTTACAGTTTTATGTACGCCACCAAAACCAATCGACATACAAAACCAAAAAAATTAGCTATGATTTGACACATATAAAATCATATAATAAAATATTTTTGTATTTTTAAAAAATTGTGTAAATTTTTAACTTTCATTTCTAAATTCAGCATTTTTTATTAAATACAAATATATTATTATATACAAATATATTTTATTTTTTGTAGAGCCCCGATTTAATGAACTCTGGAATAACGAAAACAGTGATTTAACGAAAGGATTTTTAGGAACCTTAAAAAAAAAGTATTAAATAACTAACTGACTTTCATAAAATCGAATGCATAGCTGCCAACTCTTACGATTTTCCCGTACAATGTACAGTAGTTGTCTTCCTGGCGAAATGGCAAACAAAAGTCACGAGACTGTTTTAATTTCAAGTGGCTTTCCAGTTTACCGTTTCAGTGTTGTAATTGCTCAAGAACATGCATCAAATCTTGTGAACTGAAATAAACTATCGTTAAATTCTTATTTTTCCAGCAAGTATTGAAGCGCACATCGTAGATGCGTAGTGTTTGTAAACATGGTTTTTGGCACGCTTAAATGTATCATTTGGTTATTGTGGAGGCGTATTTTAGTGCTGGTACTTGTATTGACGTCACGTATTTAATAATCGTAAAACGTACGAATATTGCAACTTTCATATCTGGGAAATAAAACTTTGCAGTTTTAACGATTACATTTTCAGTATTTACCAAACCATACGGATGTTAAAAACTGTTCAAAAATTTGAAGTATGTGGTATTAATATTGTATAAGAGATTAAATACTTTCACATCTGCATGTTCAACGATGTACTATTTATTTCTCAAATCCACAGTATTTGCAGTATCGGAGAGTTGTGGTTAGATGTGCCAAGTGTGATGGAATTGCCTAATTTGCACTCTGTAAGAATTTTTCGTGCATTTATGGAACTGTGAAAGAAAATTTAAAAGCTGTGTTGCCAGAAATCGTGAAGTAGGGGCTTATCTATTGGTGTATTAAAATCGTCAATGTTTGTAAACTTGTAGAAACCAGAACTGCCAATACTAGGTTTGTTTGTTTAGATTTGTATGAATATTAAAATTATGAACAGTATTTATGATGGTACAACAAAGTAAGCCTACTGTAAAATAAGTTCAGTAATTTCCCTGTTTTTGTTTTCTTTATAATAGCTATCTAATTGTAGCCATGAACACTACATGAATAGTTGTCAAAATTTTAGCTAGTTTTATTAAGTATTCATCATGTTCTAAATCTATTTTGCATACAACATTTTGGCATGTTTACAGTGTAATATTTTATTTAATAAATTTGGCAAAGTGTTTGTCAGATGGCATTAACATATACAGAACACGTGAAACGCCACATCGACTCGTTTACGCACAATTTTACTAATTTTCAAAATTGTACTATTTTTGAATCGTTGAGGTTGGCAGCTATGCGAATGTTAATTGTAAGTTAAGTCCTTTAAAAATACTAGCACAGACTGCCGTATATACTTATTTCTCTGTAGAAAAGCATAAACCAACCGTCGAGAACCAAAAAAAAATTGTTAAAATTTGTTAAAAACTTTGGCCATGGGAGTGATTTTGAGATACGCATGTGCTGGCGCAGCCGAACGAGCGATGCTGTTGTTGCATAACAAGCACGCGCGTAGATCTTCATCCTGGCGGCTGGCGAGTGAACGAGCATCTAGGTGCCCAGTCTCCACAGCACGGCAGTGAACAGCGCAGGCACTAATTCACAAATAGTGCTTCGCTTCTCCGTTAGAATGTGCTGCAGTTCCGCGTGCTCCATCCTCTATTGATTAATTATATTACCGATTGAATGCAGTGGTGTGCAGCGTGATTTTTTACACTCGTGTCCCGTGATACAAACAAGCGAGTTTATAAAAAAAATTAAAAATTATATTATTTATGCAGACTTTTTGCAACAAATTTACTACCGTAAACGTAAATAATTTGTTCATCTCCGATGCTAGAAAAACGCTGGAGTGTAAAGCATTTTTAGCAAGCAGACGAACACAAGTTTGTTTCACGAGCGTGGCTGCATACAAGCCGCAATGGCTGCCGCCACACATATTTCATTATTATTTTACAGTTTTCTCACAAACTTTTAATTCAGTTTTCATTTAAAAAAAAAAAATTTCTCTTTTTCATGGGATTTTCCTTAATTTTGTTGGTGGAGCAAGCCGGAGAGAGACAGAAATATTTACGGCTCGACGGTGTTAGTCATCACTTCTCATGTGTTGATGGTGCGTGCAAGGACGGCCTAACTCACCACGCTTGCCGTGCGTTCCACTGGAAGTTTTTTCGCAGATTTATTTTCTTTTCACTGCTGTGGCTTACCTATTGCGGTTCATGCGTTTTGTTATTGTTTTGAGACAATATACTTTTTAAACATTACCTTTAATTCCGACGAAACATGCTTGATGATTTAACTTAGGGGGGTGGGGGTGTTAAGTCGGATTTAACGAAACATTGATTTAGAGTAAACATTTTCGGGTCCCATGGCATTTTGTTATTTACGGGTTCTACTGTATATATGTCAAATCATAGCCTACAACATTGTTATACACTGTGAATTTTCGGTTTGGTGTGTCGATTTTAGTGGCGTACTTAAAACCGTATAGTGCAAATTTTGACGTTTACGTTTCATTATCCAAAAACTATGAGAGATACAAATTTCCTAAGAGGAAGATTTAATCACAATTTATGTCTAAAATAAGAAAAAAATATCCGGTACAAATATAAAAAGAAAAGAAGACGTTAAAAACCGAGGTGAACCGCGCCTCTCAAATGATAAGGAACTGATGGTGGGCAGTGTGGCTGAATTAAAGGTATTTGATAAAGCAATATACATATGTAGTTACTTGCAATCAGGTCACTGCTTCTGAAGTAATTCCAAGTGTGAACTCCACCATGAAACAACTGGAGAAACCTGCTGTTCGACAGAGTGGCCTCCAGGGTGTGAAAAATATCTGTGTTCAAACTGAAACTTTGTTATGGCTCTGTTGAATAAAACTTACTCTGTCCGTCAGCTACACTGTCAGACCTAAGATTCAAGTCTTATTTTTTTGTCAAACAATCAAGAAAATGAAGCAGTACCTGTTGAATTTGATGATAAATGATTGTGGCACATATAAAATAATTCCATTTAAGATGTTTGTAATTTAGTAAATTAAATTTGCTTGATTTTTTTTTACTTAATAGGTCCAAAATATATAGCCTCAAAGTGATTTTTACAATCATGGGATGTGGAAGTATTATTCAAACATCCTACCGGTTTCTGCATGCACACACACAAATTTCACATTTCCCAGTGAAGAAGTAGAGACATACCTTAACAAACCTTTGCTTAGTGGAGATGAGAATTGTAATGGAATTACAGATTATCTGTTGTCAAGTGTGTTTCAATATTTACCTGGAACTTTAAAAGTAAAACTGAGTTAATATATTTTTGCTCATAGTAATTATTTGTGATGAAATACACTAATTTATCATTTTTATTCAATTTTAAAGCCCCTAATTAATATGTAAACCTGTTATTTTAATTTAGGATAGTAATTATTTTTTATACATAGTTAAAATAGAAAGAAACAAAAGAAAATAACTAGTATGACCTTAAATATTAAAAGCCGCCTAAATATCTTGATAAATTCAGTGAAATAATATATATAGAATGGTAAGTTCTAATATTATCTACCCCTACTACGAAACACTCGTGTAGGGTGGGTACCTTTGTTTATGGCTTTCTGTCTCGTCTATAGCGGAATCATAAATAAGAAAAATTGTAATGGTATCTGAATAAAAAACCTTTGTATAAGATGAATTGTTATGGTTGTGGCCGGACAGAAAATCAAGTTTTGAAGTGTTCTTCTATGAGTTTAATATTTAACTTCTCAACCATACAGTTCGGTAAAGTGCTCAGCTATAGAGTATGTTCTTTAAAAATTAATATGATTGTCACTTTTATTTTACTTTGAATTTTTAAGTTGATATTAATGTATTATTTGATATGAAGTACGTTATGGTTCATGTAAAATAATAGGCTGCAAAAATGTTTACTGCAACACCTTACGGATGTAGGTGCAACATCTAAAACTTATCATTCAGCCTCGAGAAAACTGTTGCAATTTGAGGCGATTTTATGCCAGAATATTACAAATTAAATATTCTTTTTGGCATTAATAGGTTTAAAAATTCCATATATGTAGAAACATGCTTCTTTGGACCAGTTATTTAAAAATGTGTTTCAGCTGGTTTTTCAGTAAAAATGTAGTTACGATATTATAATTTTTTACTAATTAACTAAGGCCCGTACGAACATTGTGAAAAGTTCTTAGGAAGAGCCATGGTGTGTAGAACAGGTCATAAAATTTTGGTACAATTTACAGCAGTGATGTTGCGAAATGAGCGAGTTGAGAGACAAGTTGCGTCTGTTGTTAGTGCAGTGTAGCGTGGCGCACAGGCTGGGTCTCTGCCGCGTGACGTCATGTGCTGACAGCCAATGGCGTGTGAGTAGTCGGAGCGCCCCTCCCCCCTGTCTTCACTCCAAAAGACTTTTCAGTACTGCTGGTATAATAACAGATAAAAAACTAAATTGTCTGGCCTCAGAGAGAGTTAGAATGTTAATTTGCTTATGTTAGCGTACATTTTCACTGCTGTTCTACATCACTGTAATTATTGATCATGTTTCATTCATATGTATTTGGGTATCACTAAAATCCCTAGATTTTACCTTTTTACTTCTTGAAGTCTGTGATTGTTTAAAAAGATAGTTAAAGGTAGCAAGATATTTTACAAGGTTTTTAAGTTATATTTAAGTTTCATATGTACAGGGTTATTATAAATGATTCATCTGGTTTTAAAAATTCATTATTCATAGTCTATTTATTTTAAAAGCTCACACCAGCTACCTAACACAAAAGAAAAACTCAAAAAGTTTTATTTAATACGAGTCTAAAACTTTTTTGTTACAACAGGTGGTAGCACTGGATCAGTTCACAAAATGGCAACAAGCCAACAGAAAGTGTTTTATGTTTTGGAATATGCGAAATATTTATCTGTTATTACAGTGCAGCGTGTGTTCTAAGGGCATTACCACACAGAACCACCATGTCACTAGAGCATTTTGCGATGGTATCGTCAATTCCAGGATACGGGATGCTTGTGCAAAGGTAAGAGCACAGGACGGCCAAGTGTTTCTAACGAAACAGTGAACAGAGTGAGGGAAAGTTATGCGCGTAGCCCACGAAAATCAACTAACCGAGCAAGTCGCAAGCTTGGAATTCCTCAGCCGACAGTGTGGAATATTTTGCGACAATGGTTATAACTTAAACCGTACTGCTTACAGTTGTTGCAACACTTGCATCCCGAAGATTACGCTGTCAGGGTTGAGTTTTTGCGAGAACATGCAGGAAGCTATGCAGGATGAAGAATTTGCCACACGTCTTGTGTTCAGTGACGAAGCAACGTTTCACTTGAGTGGAAAAGTGAACCGTCACCATGTTCGAATGTGGGGCATTGAAAATCCCCATGCTTCAGTGCAGCACATACGAGATTCGCCAAAACTTAATGTTTTCTGTGCAATCTCACAGACGAGGGTGTACGGTCCTTTTTTTTTTTTTTTTCCTTGAAAACACTGTGACGGGTCTGTCCTATCTCAACATGTTGGAGTTGTGGTTATTTCCACAAGAAAGAGAGGATTCCGCCAACTTCGTGTTCCAGCAGGATGGAGCTCCACCGCATTGGCACACAGAAGTGCGTCGCTGCCTCAACAATGAACTCCCACACCGCTGGATTGGACGCTGTGGTCAGAATGACGTGACACTGTTCAGATGGCCACCCCAATCTCTTGACCTTACACCGTGTGACTTTTTTCTTTGGGGGTATGTGAAAGACTCTGTTTACGTGCCAACATTGCCAACAACACTGCATGAGCTCCGAAACCGCATTACCACAGCTGTCATGACCATCGACAGGGACATGCTGCGACGTGTGTGGGGCGAACTCGACTACCGATTGGATGTCTGTCGAGTGACGAAGGGTGTGCACATTGAACATTTGTAAAGTGGTGTTGTAAAATAAACTTGGAGTGTTTCTGGTTGTTTTCATGTATCATTCATAATTTTTCATGGAGTACTTTTTGAATTACAGATATTTTAAAACCCAATGAATCGTTTATTATAACCCTGTATTTTGGTATCCTCCTATAAATGTCTTATGATTTTTCTGATATCGAGTTTTAAGTCCTGTAGTATATGTTACATTAGCAAGACATTTTTCTGTAGTGTTTTAATCACAGTAAGTTTGTATTATTTTCGTGTTTATTTGGATACAACCTATTAAAATTTGGTATTATTTGCATTTTCTAAATAATGTGTGTCTCGTGTTTTTTGTTAAAACTCTGTATTACTTTTAAATTTCACAACAAAAATTTATCAAGGTGGTAATTATTTACCAGAATATTTTAAGGTAAAACATGGAATCTAAGAGATTTGAGGTTATCCCATTTTTTCAGGAATCGAGAATCAAAATGGAAATTACAGAATTGTTCCATCACTAGTCTTGATCTTAAGCGTGTAGTTAATTTTGTTGCTGTGGCTCATGTGTATTTCAGTTCTTCATGTCCACCAACTGATGCAGTGTGAGTACGGGTTAAGTTTGGTCTCCACCAAGCTGGGTGATGACCCCAACACTTATTATGTCGTCGGCACAGCACTGGTAAATCCAGAAGAAAGTGAATCAAAGCAAGGACGTATTCTCATCTTCCATTATCATGACAACAAGTTGCAGCAAATTGCTGAAAAGGAGATCAAAGGAGCATGTTATTCACTTGTTGAGTTCAATGGGCGACTCTTGGCAAGCATCAATAGTACCGTATGTGTTTGAACATATTATTATTATTAATACTATTATTATTATTATTATTATTATTATTATTATTACTATTATTATTATTATAGTCATCATCAGACATTTTGGTGCTACAGTTTCCCATCAGATTTGAATAAAGGGTGTTCGACACCTCAGTCCCTGTGTTAGGCCTCGCTAGCCATGAGACTCGGGAGTTCTTAAGGATTTGTAGTTTCAAAAGTGGAGTTGGAAGATGAAAGAAATATTTTCACAAAAAAAAACACTGTGTATTGGCTATGTGAATTTTACTTAAGCATTTTATAACACGTTACAATGAATGGTCTGTGCAACAAGCTAATCATGTGGATGAAATGATACTGACACGTCCAACACTGGCAGGTTTCTGAGGTAATTTGATGGTGCGTGTACGTACTACATCAGTGTATGGCATCTTAAATAATACCGACAAAAGAGGCCTCCGTGTTCTCTCGTGATGGTGGTTACAAGTCAGAACTTCCAAACTCAGCTACGTGAAATTACTGACGTAAAATCCACGTGGCACGAAGTCCATACACTCTTGAGATGAATCACTGAAGACTGCTCAGCTCACTAACGTGCGCACCACCTCGTTAACCCATGCTTTTCCGTCGCCTGCACCTTCGGTAGACGATCAAAGAAAGACACCCTTACGAATTAAGTGGTTGACACTAAGATGCTCCTAAGGCAGTGTGACCAACATAATTACTACCTACTTCCAGGACCTCTTTTAGTTACAAAACATTAATATAAATAAGTGCACTTCTTCAAATTGAAAATTACTGATTTATACAACTAAACAATGAACTCACAAATTTTTAAGTAGTATAAAATTGGCTATTGGGGCCATAAATAAATTTCAAAATGCGAAGCGTCCAAATAACAAAGAAAAAGGACTATGGTGCCCAGATGTGACGTACCAAGGGGTGGGTAGCAACAAAGACCAACCATCGCTACGTCACACATTCCTAAGGAAAAATCGTGCTGTCCCCTCCAACTGACATGGTCTAGCACCATGATGTTGCCTTCTAGTAACCTTTCTTTGCGTACAAACTGAAATTCATGAATAACTTGGCCTGATCAAAAATTACTTCAAAAAGTTGTTAAGAAATGTTAATGGCAAATAAAAATCTGATTAAAACAAGTACCAACAACATTAGTTATGTCAAAAATTAGTAATTAACAAAATAATAAACATAAAAAAAAAATTACTATATTAATGAAGCTAAATACTTCCAACCTGATGTTATGATCCTAATAGCCACAGCCCTACTTGCATTACCCTTGAACAACATTCTACTGATATGCCTCCACATCAAGATGCGTAGTTCGCTATATTTATTTGAAAGACAAAATATCCATAAAGTCAGAATATTCCAGTACCATTAAATACTTACAGTTTGTGGGAGTTCTTGTGACTTATTGACTAATGTCAATTAAACTATGTATGGTTTAACTGATTTATTTTATAATAAATAATGGATCATTCCAATTAAGCCCGCCAGTGAACTAAATTCAAGCCGCATACAGATCAAATAATAAATGATACAAATAAAGATCAATCTCATTTGGTGGTTCTGTTGTGAAATAAACATTTGAATATCCCCTTCTTAAAATGTGTTTTAAGGCTGCTCCTGATTCTTGGTTTACTACACATTATTACACAAACCAGTAACACACTTGGGGAAACACACTTTACATGCATCTCACTTGGTAGTTGCCTGAAGTTCTGGGCAATGTATACCTATTTGAAGGACCTTTCACTCGGAGGACAACTACACACTGGGTCCTTCATTTAATTAAAAAAATCACAGATATGACCATGCTGTTGCAGAGTAGCCGCTATGATTTGGAGGTTTGTTTGTGGCCGAAACATATAGGCAGGCAAAGCAAACCCCTTATTGTTAAAATAATTCGGGTTTCTTAAAACGTTTACTTATGTACAGTGTAGATCAAATTTTAGGCCATGTTGTTAAGTTGTTGGAGTAATTTAGATAGTTGATACATGACAGGTTTATTAAGGTGAAGGGTTAAATTACTTTGACAGTTATGGTTAAACTGATATTTACTCTACTAGAATGGCAAGTACTCGGAATACTATAACAGTTACAATGTGTTACAGGGAAAGTTCTTTATAACGTAAATTTATAACAGCACATTATAAATAAAATTTTTAAAAATTATATATTTATAGCATTGTTTATGTATTATTTGACTGTATATTCTACTGTGAAAAGTCACAGCAAAAATTATATAAATGTACATAAAATTCACTACAAAAACGTTTTGGAGACATACCAGCACTCATGGCAAAATTATTAGACGTGCAGCAGTGATGCAATGTGACTAGCGGCTTTGACACAGAGTGGCAAAGCGCTCAGCTGTAGTCGGTACGCGAAATCACTCAAGGTTATACCGCGTCCTATTGCTTCGGCAACAGCTGCGTTGCAGTAGGCAGTCGTGTGTTTTGTGCTGGTTTTAAAAACTTACAAACTGAATTTCACATTTTGAAATGTACGTAATTTAATTAAATAATCACTCCTTAAAAAAACAAATCAATTTTTGTTTGTTCTCCTTTTGTGTGGTTTTGCGAGAACCATGTAAACAAAACTTCCTCCAGATCTATGTGTTTTGCAGCACAAAGTTTTTATTATTTTTCCTGATGCACAGTCTTTCACAGCCGTTGACTGAATTTTTTCCTTATTTTTCAAAATTGTGATCAAACTACAAGAGGTCAAACCGTAACGCCTACCAATTTCACTTCTGCTGACGGACGGAATTTTCTCTTGAATAATTTTTAATTTAGTCTACACATAAAGAGATTTTCGTTTCTTATCCATTTCTGAAATGGCAAGGAAACTGCTGCGTAATAACACGAAACGCGTACAAACTGCTGCGTAGTAACACGAAACGCGTATAACTGCAAAGTGACTTCAAAGCATGAAAATATTTAGGCTGGCGCGAAGCACCTTACACTATCCTGACCGTGCTACTCGAGCACGAGTGGTTATGCTTACTAGCAGGCTACGGTCAGCGAGCCGCAGAACAAATTATGCTCACTTACGGACCCAGGGCGGCTTGCTGCAAAACAAGATATGCTCGCAACGGGGTCCGTGCCGTTGCCAGGTCGCACGTGTGACAGCTAGCATGTAGCGGAACTCTCTCATCATGCCCACCTTGGGAAAAAGGTGAGGAGGGGGACCAGACCTGCCTCCGTTGTACACACTCAGATTGGCTGCCCCTCACCGTAGCTTATGCTATTATGCCTTTCTACAACTTCCAAATCTGTGCGTTGCAAGTTTGCACTGTTGAAGTGCTCTGCCTGCTGAACGTTTTCGCAACTTTGCTGACGGCACAATTTTGAAGCTCTTTGTCCCGGCCGGTAGGCAACTGCCATTTTCGCCCCCTTCCCTCCCCACTCGCTTCCCTCCTTTCCTCACCCCCTACCCTTCAAGAACCAGGATACCACTCCCTCTCCCAACAATTCTTCTTTCAACCCACTCCATTCTCTTCTTCTTCCGAGTGCTCAGGAAAAGTACAAGACTGCTGGATTGCACATGCCCTGCCCTGGCGCCGTTAATTGTATGCATAGCCAATTCATTCAATACTTTGCACATTATTTAAAGTAAAAATTTTAAAAATAGGTTATTATATAGGGCGCCGCCACTTATTGCTCTAGCGGCTCATTACCGTAACTCATGGTACATAGATAAACGCTTGTTCCTACACTTAGGTAACAACGCCTATCCACCTGACTACTACACAGTAAGATCTTTGTTCAAGATTTTGTGCTTTCGCTAAGGCTAAATGCTTTTAAATTGTGCCAAGTTAATGATTATCTACTCGTGTTATTATGATCACAACCGTAAGGCCACTTTAGCAGAATGAGCAGTCGACAGTCTGATGTGCAGCGTTGTTAAGTCGTCCACATCTTGCACGATGTTGCTTCATTTGACGAACACGTGAAACACTGCTAAGTTATTTCGCATTTTCTTTGGGAAATAATACACTTTCGCATTGTTTTTGAGGAAAATTATGGCTGTGTAAGCTATAGTTATAGCGAAAATTACTCCACGCCATATTTTTTATAGTCAAATTTTTTAACCACACAGTATACCGGGAAACTGACGATTCCTATAAAAATTATCGCTATAGCAGACTTACTGTTATATCCCATACTCGTTACAGCGGACTTTCACTGTATATAAATTTAGTAAGGGAGCGCAATATTATGAACTATTAATACTTTAATTTAAGTGGAGGGTTGCTGCCATCTTACTAGATTTGACGACCTTACCGAAAGCTGGATTGATGAAGGAGACAATGTGATGCATCTGTCGCTTCTGTAACTTCTGGATGACGATGATGAGGGATGGACAAATATAACGGTCCCTGTTCCGGGCAGTCACTATTTGATGTTACACGTCTGCTGTCTCCAAGAATGTCGTTGTGTGGGCCAAGGCAGACAAGTGGGTTTGTCCCTGTTTCGCAGCGCCAAGTGTAGAGGGTAGGCTATCTCGAAGAATGCCAGGGATCCACGAACAGTTGTAAACGTCACTGTTGATTCCAGTTAACCTTTAATTGGCAGCTGCAGTTGTACCAGTGGCGAGTGATGGCTATTACCACTACACCAGAAATTGTATTTTTTGTTGACATGCCTGGATTGCCTTAAGTGTATACCGAAAAGTTGATGTCCAAGAAAATAAAATTATTAAAATCTGTTTTGGTTTCCTTTATTGGCAGTTCCACAGAAGTACATAGCACTGTCCTTTGTTAAAGTACTCAATTGATACAAGTAACATTATTAACAACTTACGATGTGGAAGACGAATAGGTGAGGCTGGCGCTCTAGTGGATAGTGTCACAAGTGTTCATCCAGGTTTCTCCTCTGCTGGGATTTCCCTCGGTTTGCTCAATACAAAAAAAACTATATTCAAATTACTAAGTTACCCGATGGGTGTTGTAAAAATGCAAATGCCCTATGTGCAGCTGTTTAATGCACCTACCTACTGGATTATAATATAAAACATAGTAAAAGCATGGATGGCATTACTGCCCACTTTACTGGCTCCCCCGAGGCTTCGCAGCCCCTCTCCAGTCCAAATTTTGTGATAAAATTGTATAACATATTATTTATTATGAAATTTTTACTGACTAAAAATATCTTACAAGAAAAATAATAATGCATAATACTAGCAAACCTTCAACTGCATTCCTGGTAGAACTAGCCAGATTCACCTTGATAAACTATAACTTCAGATTTCAAGATAAACATTACTTGCAGATTATGCCAACCTTTTCATGGGTAAGTTGGAACACAGCTTTCTCAGTCGTCAGCCATATTTCTGGGGCAGGTTCATAGATGATATATTCATTCATGATCTGGAACTCCACAGAAGAACATCTTATTGCTTTCCTGGACAATCTAAACTGTCACAGTACCCTGAAATTCACTTGGAACTACTCCAAAACACAGGCGACATTTCTAGATGTAGAGCTTACCCTACAAAATGGCAAAATTGAAACCACTGTTCACACCAAACCAACCAACCTTCTTCAGTACCTCCATTTCGACAGTTACCACCTTTCTACTGCAAAAAAATCTCTTCCATACAGCCAAGCAACCAGAGCCAAACGCATATGTTCAACTGAAAATGATCTTTACAAACAATGTAACCAGGTAGCCAATGCATTTATTGATAGAGGATACCCCAAACCCCTAGTGGACAAGCAGATTCAGCGAACCATCTCAGACAGGAAATCCCAAACAAGAGACAACCAGGACATCCCTCTGATAGTGCCCTGCCATGAAGGCCTCAACATGCTCAAGACCATCCTCAACTGTGGCCACAAAATCCTCGCCTCCTCACCCTTGACCCATAACCTGTTCTCCAAACCCCCAAGACTGGTGTTCAGACGGCCCCCTAACCTCCGTAATAAACTGGTGCGCCCCAATCTACCATCCAGCCCTGGGCCCAACACATTCAGCACACCCAGAGGCTCTCACCCCTGCAATAGCCACAGATGCAGCACATGTGCAATACATCAACTTTCCACATCCTTCCATATCAGGCTTACCAACCATACACACCCAATCCAAAGCAACTACAACTGTGCAACCCAAAACCTGATATACCAACTGCAGTGCACTCAGTGTGATGCAGAACAGAAACACACTAAGGCAGAGGATGAATGGTCACAGGGCCAATACCAAACAAGCCATAACCGGTTCCAATTCAAACATTCAGGACAAACCAGTGGCTGCCCATGCAGCTTCCCACAAACTCATCTTCGACTCTTGTTTCAACATCAGAGTGGTGTGGGCACTACCCCCCCTCTAATAGCAATAATGATGCAGAACTGAGACGCTGGGAACTGGCCTACCAATATATCACCAAATCCAGACAACCTCCAGGCCTAAACATCAGATAATCTACTTTTCACTTCCAACTTCCCGCCTTTCTAGTTCGCCCTCTGGCCGCTAGGTGTACTGGTTACAACCTTCATCAAGTCAGCCATACTGCAGTGTACTACCGCTAACTGCTCGATGAAGTGAAACGTCGTGACCGCGCATCCGCGCAAAATGTATGTTGTTCTTAAGTGTGTTATATGTTCCTCGACATGCAGTACAACTCTGTAAGTACTTGTACACTCCTATCTACTTTTTATAGTAATTAGTAGCCTAGCGGCCTTTTCCCGCCTTTACATATTTTCGTTGTAAACATGCATATGTTTGCACAATAAAAATGTTACGAGCCTACATTTACAAATAATGTTATGTCACTGCTTACAGACGTGATCCCTGTAGTTGCCAAATGTATTTTTCACAGATGATTTTATTACTCAGTGAAATTTCCACTTATTTGCAAAATGTAATGCCAAATTGTTTTTTGAAAGCTTACAAGTCCTCCTCATCATCATTTTGAACCTGTTCTGTAGAGCAGCTGATGCATGTTGTTACAGTGTGCTCTCTGCAGATGTAGCTGGTGCACTTCACACGAGCAAAACTGCACCGTCCAGGGACATTTTTCTCAACAGCCTTAGTTGGTTCAGGTGTTCCTGCCAGTTCCCTAACTTTTATTTGCAGTGGTAAAGGTAGACTTTTCACTATAACTCGTGCTTTCAAATGAGAAGCGCAGAGCTCATTTGACAGTATTTTCAAATATTCCCTGCGGTTCATGCTGCTTTGTGTATTTGCATGGAATATGATGAAACTATTGATTTCAGCAATATTCAGTAAGGTGAAAAAAATAGTTGGTGGCCATCAGCAGCTTCGTCTTGCAACAGAGTAAGTGGCTTTCATTTCCTCAACAGTGTCGACCCCTCCTTTGGTAGCATTATAAAATGTGAGAATTTCGGGCTTGCATGCTTGGCCTGTTGCTTCATCAATTGTGTCGGAATGGTGCATAGTAGATAGGAGAAGTGTGACTTAGTTCTTCTTTGGACTGTGAGAGTGTAAAGTGCTGTCTTTACCAAAACCAAACATGTTGCTCGGACTCGGCCGTTGTTTAGCTTGCAAAAATATTGGTGGTATCTCCCTCTTATTTTTATAAGTGGTGCCAACCAGACAATCTATGGTTCTTGATTAGATCAAGAGCAAGCAGGACAGAAGTGAACCAGTTATCTGTTGTAATATTACGCCCTGTTCCAGAAATTGGAGATACCATTCTTTCAACAACTTTATGTGCACTATTTTCTATCTTGAATGGGCCATCAGGCTGAGTTCCTGCGTATATTTCCATATTGAGTGTGTAGTGCATCTGTATGGGCAAAAAATTTTCATCCCATACTTTGCAGGCTTGTTTTTAATGAACTGCCAGAAACTACAACAGCCTCGAAACGATTCTAACATTTCATTAGTTGTCGCATGCTCGCCGATGGTGTCGTGTTCTGCACAGAGTCGTACAAATTCTTCAAACAATTTTCTGATTTGAGCCAGTTTATCCTGAGCTCGCCATTCTGATCTATCATTCAGATTGTTGAAACGCAGCCCACGCATTAAAAAATCAGGGTTTGGTCAGTAGAATATTACGTGTAGAAAATAGATAATGTACGTGTATATTCTACTGCAGAGTATGTCACGTAGAATATTGCAATTTATTACATATTCTACGTGTAGAAAGTTATTTATCAAGTTTTTAGTGTATGTTAATATTGCATTTATTACATTCTCTAAACACTGCAGAAAACCATATTTAATAGTTATTAATTTTTGTAGTAATTGGAAGCCATGTAATAATGAAATATTGTCACATTTTGTAAACCTGAAAAACAAATTCTAGCTGCACTTTCAGATTCATTTATGTTTAAGATTTTATTGGTTTGTGGACGTATGCCATTGCTCATGTTTTTGCTGATCAAACCTGTGTTGGATGACAAATAATGGAAAACGAACAAGAAAAAATCACAGACTCAGCACTAAAGTGTACAGGAAACCGACACATACTGGTCAATACCTGCATTTTGAATCTAACCATCCAACAAGTACAAAGTCAGGCATTGTTCGCACCCTAGCCAACCGAGCCAAAAAGATCTGCTCTGACAGGAAAACATGAATTGAGGAACACTGTCATTTAAGAAAAGAATTCATGGCCAACAAGTATCCCAGATTTATAATTGAGAAGCAGTTAAGAGAACAAAATTCACCAAAGTGCGATGTCACCACAGACAAAAAACCTTCCGGAACTCTGATTATTCCGTATGTCCATGGACTCTCAGAAAAAATAAGAGGGCTAGCCAACAAATACGACCTACGAACAGCATTCCATACCAGATCCACATTAAAAACCACTCTCACTAAAAGTAAAACCCATAGTAGATAAACAGTATACCCGCGAATGCATATACCAAATACATACCATGTGAATGTGACTCTCTATACATAGGAGAAACTGGTAGAACATTATCCACTCGCGTCAAAGAACACGAGAACAACACGCAAAAGGGTGAAATCCAGAAATCTAGAATTGCCGAACATGCATGGGGAAATAGTCACAAATTTCTCTGGGACTCAGCTAAACCAATAAGTCAGGAAAAAGACAGAATTAAAAGGAAAATTAAAGAATCAGCTTACATAGCCAGTAACAAAAACATCATAAGCCAACAGAGCATTGAACTAAAAAATATGTGGTTGCCTTTAGTAAAAAAAGAAACAGTATTACATAAAATAAATAAATAAACTAATAAACAGATTTATGTTTAACAGTCTCGGCAGAAAACCAGCCAATTTCACTACAAAGTGCTCAGCCAATCAGAAGAGTACTTGCCTCTCATTTGCCAAGAGCCCAGCCAATCACAAATGCTTGGCCACCATTGGCCGAGCAGTCTAGATACCCTCCAGGCAATATAAGCCCCAATTTTCTAGCTAGCCTCGTTCGCATCTTGGTGTTCTGACCAGCTGTGTCTCAGCCTGAAGACGGGGATAGATTGCAATCCCCGAAACGTTGCATTTTTTCGTTGGTTTTACTTGTGTTTTGTTGTTTATTGTCTTGTATTGTATTGTGTTTGTTGTCCACTGTTCGCTGTATTTTATCTATTTCCATCTTTTTTCATATTGGGAATCTGGTTCTATATTTCTGTCTGTCTTCTGTGTCTGGGTGTTGTTGTCACGATATTTGACTGAATTCTATCTCCAGAATTCTTTGTTGTATATAGTAACAAAAAAAAATAATAAATAATAAAAAAACTGACAAATCCTCTGGATTTGCTTTTTTCTATTTTTGTGTGCGTTTTATATAAAAAGAAAACAATTTTTCTTGTTCGTTTTCCATTATTTGTCATCCAACACAGGTTTGATCAGTAAAAACATGAACAATGGTGTACATCCACAAACCAATAAATTCTTATTGTAAACTCCCATTGCAGCAAACATTTAAAAATTTCACCAATTATGTTTATTAGCACTGTACAGACTATACATTCATGTAAGTTTTGGAAACAAAGACTGTAGAACTACAACATACATCTTTTAAATTACATCATAAATATTCTTTGGTAACAATAAAATCAAGAGAGTAGTATTGGGTTTCAAGTAGTTAGTAAATTACAAAGTTGTGAATTAAACCTACTCATTGAACAAGATGTAGGTTATTAAATAAAAGTTTTCTTAGAACTTATTTCATTTACCGTAATTTTCATCAGGGATGTCTTTGGAAGTTTCAGCTTATGGTACACATTTAGCAACTTTTTTTTATTGTTATGAAACATGCAAATAAAGTTATTTGATAATTTTTTTTTTAATTTTATGGTTATGTTTATCATACTAAATATACCAAAGGTGGATAAAATAAATAACTTACCTGTGCTGAGTCTGGTAATTTTGCAGCACTATTCTTTGAAGTGTTCTGATATACAGTACAAAATGCTCCACAGTTGTTAGTTTCTTTAACTAAATAAAAATCCAATGTCGCTCCACAAAGAATGCTTTGGCCTGCTATCCATTTTGTAACAGTTAAAGTGTCTTTTCCTATGCCTTGCATGCCTTTAGTTTGTGGCCATTTGTGCTATTGTATAAATAACTGTAGAAATACATTTATTAGATGGTAAAACCATGACATTTCATTTAAGAGCTAGTGTACTTCAAAATTTATTTACGTTTCAGCATGCAAACTGGGAAAGTGATAAGTCGAATAAACCTCATCCGTCAAACACCTCATTGTGTTTAGATGCTAAACTAGTGTACAGTATTTTCATAGTAAGTGTTTTACAACGGGACTTGTAGCAATGACCTTAGTATTTTATTTGTGACAAAGTCCAATGGTGTTTCTATGAATTTGTTTTACGATTACGGTTTATATTTACTCAGCTACAGCAACGTGAAAAAGTGATTTTTAGAACTTTATCATGTTTTTTATTAACGGGAGGCAGTTTTAAAACAATAGGAACACAGTTTGAAGTGTCTCATCTTTTTGTAGGTAAACTCATGGGCAACAGTAATACCTAGTTATACAAGGAAAAATACTTTCCGTACTATACTACATACGGCTTACGCAACAGATCCACTAACTCTTAAAAAGCAAAATATTTATTTTGACAGCAAAAGATATAATTTTCTACATACTCTACATAAAATTCTACATATTCTACATCATTTTCTACGCGTATGTAGAGAAATAATACTGTATTCTACGTGTAATGACCCAACCCTGTAAAAAATATATTCTCTTCATAGACAATGTTGCACAAATATTTTCCACTCCAGTGCTGTCGGCAGCCCATAGATCGGGCAAATTCAGGTAAGCAGCTCGAAGTACCCCTGCCAAATAAACTAAACCAAAAAGAGCTAACATTTCATCTCTATTTGTGTCCAGCGCATCTCTTTCACGTTCATAGTTTTGACGAAATCTTGCAATACAAATGTTGGTACATATCATGATTTCATTAATGACAGAATCTGGAAAAAATAAACTCCAGCACTGAAGAGAGGTTATTGCTTTCCTAGTTACCCCTTTTACACCTGGCAAATGTGTAATAATGTTTTGTTTTCTCTCCCTAATATTTGTCCTCGGTTGATGTACATTCCACTTCGTAACATTATCTTTTCCCAAATAAAAAATACCCTGCTTGTCAACTTTTTCAATATCACTTTCACTGCCTAACTGCTCAGTGTCTGTGTGATAGTCACTTTCGAACAAACCATCTTCATTTTCAGAAGCATTTCCACTAACATCCTTCTGGTCACTTTCATTGAAAACACGCGTCAAAAGATTTCTAATTCTTTCTTGCTCTCTAGCACTTACTGTGTGACTGCTGGAATTACTAAACATAGTCAGATATTCACTAAATGTATGAAGAACAAAAATCACTCACCATAATTGTCTCTTTCTTGGTCGCACATGGTCTTATTTTCCGGATTGAACAAAACAAACTGTGGCGCTAACAGTTGCACACGGTCATTGTGACCAGAACCTACCTATGCTCTGGTTGAAAGATGGAGCAAGACTGATGAGCAATGCCAGCCTTGTAATCCTTGAACCCAGTGAGTCAGCTACTGACGAGGGTGTCACAGGAGGAAGAATGTATAGTCTGGTATCAATAAAAGTGTATCTTACCTGGTCCTTTTGACCATAGCGTGATCACTTAATGGTTGCCTTAGCAGTTAAATTTAAATTTTGAATAGAAATTTTAATGTTACTTTCTTTACTAGCATCCCCAGTTTATATGTTGGAACCTGCTGTATAAATTCTCACATTTTATTAACTTAAAAAAATTTTAATTGTTACAAACAAAAAATTGCCAGAGGCTGATGATGGGTGGTTCGGTTAAAGACAGACGGCAGCAAGTCGTGGATCTTGACCCAGGACCATCCTGGTGAGCAGGTGATGACTGGAAGGCTTAAAGAAGACAGACCTGGTTTATTTGGTAACAGTGCATTATACATAACTGATTCTTGTTTCCTGCACAATATTGCCAACTCTGGCACTTAGTAGACAGTTGACTACGCATACCAGGCTTGTGCACGGGAAATATAAACACTGAGGTCCAAAGTCAGACAGCTAATAGTACATACACAAGTCTGTAGAAGGGCACTTTTATAACACTGGAAATTCGTCCAACACAAACTATATACAAAAGTACTAAGTTCAAACACCTTAACAACGCTGGCAAAAACCCTCTACGAGCATCGACGGCGATGAGTTTTCTCCCTCTGGATGGGGTGTACGACGTCTAGAACGTCGAGTCGGGCGTAGGTCTAGCTGTTCCAATTTCCTCAGGGGAGCTCAGGAAAAACCTTCGAACGGCATTTTTCTCCGGTGAAATCAGCTGCCTAATTAGTCAGGTATCTGGCTAAAAGATGCCAAATCTGACCCGATGCGTCTCTTCTATCTTCCAAGAAGGTCATTGTGTCAGCCTTTCTTCCACGACGAAAAATTCCACTAGAGTCCTCTACCAAAACGTTCCTTTTCGCTGATAAAGTTTTTTGTTATCTCTCTACTTTTGTTTAGCAGCGAGGCTTCTGTTCTTTAGCTACATTGTTTTATGTGTGGCCTGCTGGTCAACCTAGGAACCTGGTCGATTTCTCATTTCAAAACTTGTGTAACCTTTATACTGATTTTTTTAACAGGAATTAAACCCTCAGATGTTGTAATATTTAAAAGCTTTTTCTCATAGCACATACTTTAAGTTTTAAAAGAAAATTTTTTCCTAGCTCGGAGTTTCTTACTACCATAGCTAAACATTTCACTATTTTTATAATAAACTATCTTATACACATAATATTAGAGCTTCATAATCTCTCATATATATATTCTATGTTACAGATTTACTCCGGCTAGACACAGAAACAATTTAAGACATTTAAGTTAATTGCTTTGCACGTCGACCTGATACTTGCATTACACATGACCACCGGTAATAAACTAATTACCTATACATAACAAAGTCAATAACATTAACATCAATTTTAAAACAACCAACACTAATAACAATAACCATTGACCGCATAGTGTTGGTGCTAAGTCCTCCAATGTCCATTTACCATTATGCAGTTTATGCCTTTCA
The DNA here is from genome assembly GCA_003012365.1 of Medauroidea extradentata. Classification (NCBI taxonomy): domain Eukaryota; kingdom Metazoa; phylum Arthropoda; class Insecta; order Phasmatodea; family Phasmatidae; genus Medauroidea; species Medauroidea extradentata. The sequence continues at coordinate 99,530 of PNEQ01059851.1, forward strand.
TGATTAATTAAACAATAACACAAAAATAATCATTGGACATTATACAAAATTCAATAATAGTCTGAATTTAAATTCAGTTCATACATTATTTTTTTTTTTTTTTTTTAATGTCATTTGAAACTTTACGACGTTTCGTTAACACACTGTACCATTTTACACAGTGTTACTTAAACAACCTCTTTAAAACTGCGCACTACTACGTGGCACGTAACTAAAACTTTCTCCATGCACACACACTATCTCCGCTGACGACTCGGTGCTGTCTTCGGCTTCATCACACTACTCAGTCGGACAGGTTCGATCACCTTACTCTCCTGGCAGTGACCCGAACCAGTGAGAAATGAAAATGTGTTTCTGTATCATTACAGGGACATAAAAAACTGCACTATGCAGCAAGAAGTGTTCTTCTTTGTCCATAGTAGATGGAATGAATATTAACTAATGATTTAACAACCAAAAACCAACAATGAATATTTTATTAATCTTTTGCGTAATTACTAGTTAGTTTAGTCTTTCAAAATCTTTCCTAGGTATTTTGAACTCTTTTACCTATTATGCAGGTTCTACTATCCATAGAACTCACAAGTCGTGACACAATTAGTTTCCTCATATTTAAACACATTTCTTTTTACTGTATTTAAAAACTGGTGCTCTTATATCTTCATAATCCTAACATTTCAACTACGACTATTACTCACGCAGAAAATGTTTACTTTCAAAATGAATAATCTGTTTCACGGCTTCTTTACTACAGTATAGACCTTCTTGTTTCTACACGCTAGTCCGTCTATCCTGTACACTGTTAGCGAGTTCCACATCCTCACTATTACAGCAGGACCTCTACATTATGATGATGACTGTACTGGGCGACCTCAAATGGTGTAAGTAACAAACTCATCGACCTTCACGTCGATGCAGATCCACTGGGCACCCTCAGGCTCCAGGATAAAATTTACTCAAACACACATTTCAGCAACAGTTTGCATTCCAATCCATAATTCACCCAAACAAATGTAGACAATACGTAGAGAGCAACTTTACCGTAGTGACGGTACATATTTATATAGCCTTGTGATTTTAATGTAAACTCTCGTCTAGTTTTGCGTATTTCCGTAACTGTGTAATATTGTATCTGCCTTTTTTTTTCCCCCGAGTATCAATTGTCACCAGTTCGTAGCAGTTATGTTCAATTACCTTATTTATTTTATAAGGTCTGCGACATGCTCGTTTGTTGATTTTTGATTTCCTTTTTCTGCTTGTTGGTAATGTTTTATCCGGCTGTTGTTTTCTACCCTATTGATGATTATTGTGATTTTAGGTGAATAAAAACAAGGTGTTTATCACTTTCTATAAGCCGATGGTGCACTGAGTTGCTGACTCCCGTGGGCATGGCTAATAATTGTACAGACCCGTCAATGCAGCGCGGCCGATACACTAAGTTGAAGTGGAGTTAGTAGCACCCCACCATCTGCCGTCGACACGGATTAAGTGGTCGTGTCGGCGGTCTGCTGCCCCGACCTAGTGACCCTACTTGAAATCCAGCTTATCCACTGCATTTAACGTCGCGCTGCCAAACAACTTTACTCGCCCCGTCGATGTTACTCAGTTGATCGGGTCGTCTTGTCAGCGGTCTGCCGCCCTGACCTTTGACGCCCGAACCCCAGAAGACTCACCTGACGCGAGCGCTTTCTCAACCTCCTTCGCCCGCGGTCCGTTAAGCTCTCTCTTCTCTCCCCACACTGTCCGCAAACCCGTCACCGGTCCCGGTATTGGTAATCCGGCCACTGGGAAGAGAGAATTCAGAAACAGCCCCGCCTACCGAAGACAGCCCTGTAGTACACCATCATCGCATTTATTTAATTCAATTTGTATATTTTGTTTCAAAACCTGGACGGTTATCATTTGTTTGCTTAACTTATATTACTTATTTAAATTAACATATTACTCTAGCCAAAAAACTAATTCATATTGTTTTTCATAGTCTCTAAGCCTCGTTCCTGTAGGCTACTGCATCCCCCTCCCCCTCCCTCTCGGAGGAGTGTGAGAAGAGTAATGGGCAGGACGGCACCAACGACCCTACGACACCACCTGCTATGCGGGCCCGAGGGACCGGTCTAGATTCTCACATATTTCTCTTATTTAATCTCAACTCAACAAAAATCCTCGTAGTGTATTTTGCATTACAGATTCGGTATCGTGATGCGATACCGAATCGAATGAATGGTCACATGACCAGGCAATTCCAATTTCGCAGATTACCATAAATAAGTATATACTTAATACCTTCCTACACCAATACCTGCACGTTACAAGACCCTCGAGGCATGATTGGGGCTTGTAAACGAAGTTGACATGGTTCAATCATGTCTAAGCAGCAGTTTTTATGAATTAAACAATATCAAACTATGACAAACAAATTAACACAAACACCTAAGCTAATTGACAATTAACATTATGATCTGATTTATGATGTATTACTGCTTTGAAAAACCGTGAATGTAAACAATATTTAACTATGACAACAAATAAACATAAATACCTGGCAAGTCAGAAAATTCGTGACAACAGTGGTCAAGTACTGTCCTTTGTTTCTTTCGTCGCCCATGGGGGAGTGAGCCTATAGAGTAGTCGGCAGCCTTGGTGGTACACGGGTCCAGGTTCGGTCCTTGCTTGATGTCATCTTCCTCGTATTGTATGTGCACCCGCCGCGTGGGCATAACCGACTGTTCTTCCCTCACATTGACAGACCAGTGAAAAATATGTTTCTTTCCGCTACCATAAATGATACCATGTTACTGTCAAACATAATGTGTGCCTGTTGCCTCGCCAAAAAATCTGTCCCTAAAAGGCACTTAACAGTTAACCCCTTAACAATCAAAAAGTTGACTGGTATCCTAATCCCATTCATCTCTACTTCCACTACCACATGCTGCCTTACCGACCTGTTCCGCGTGCCGGTTACTCCTACCAAAGTTACACCCGTGACAGGAATCGTAGCCATCTCCTTGCTATAACCAGCTCATAACAAGTCGTCCATTAATGCCTTATCTATCACTGACACCTGTGACCCAATTTCGATTATAGCCTCGACTGCAATTTTTCCTATCTGTATTTCGAGGGTGGGGGATTTTTTCAGTGACGTCCAGGCATTTGTGGAGGTTGCTTCCGCGTCTTCCTGCTCCATAACCTGGTCTAAGTCCATCTCAAGTTGACATCCTTCCACGGGCACCATTACCTCACTTTCATTTAAGCTCCCCAGGGACGGGAGGTGTTCGTCTCGGGCAGTAATTAGTTTCCTCGACCGCGGTTCATGGACCTCTGCATCACAGATACGCGAGTTGGTTGGGGGGTGGGGCGTAGATTGATGGAAGTCCCTCCTTTCACTGTTCCTCTCCTGATGTACGTGTGCCGACCCATTCCTCTCTGGCGCGGACCACCACGTTTTTTTGTCCTTTTCCCTGCTTTCAGCGGTCTCTCTTTCTGCCAGCCTACCCGAATAGCGGGGTCGTTCTACAGCCTCTTGCTCAAATCGCTCCACCATGGCTATGAGGCTTTCACAGTTGTCAATATCCGCGGCAATAGCTGCGTCACTTACGTACCTAGGAAGGTGCCTTACCAGGTGGTGTACCACCCCCTTGTGAAAACTGGGTGTCCAAAAACTCGCACTCCTCAACTAACCCTCATACATAATCAGACATACTGATTCCACTCTCAGAATAGTACCGGCCTTGGAATACCTCCTGAACCAGTTTGTCCTGCTCCAATGCATTCCAGTATCGCTTTACGAACGCCTCTCTACATTGTGACTAGTTGTCCAATTTTTCCGACATTCAATGACCCCATTCTTCTGTCGCATCTACTAGGCGGGACAGAAACAATTCGACCTTTAGCGCATCGGGAATGCACACATTTCGCAAATACCGGTCCATTCGCTTAATAAACCGAACTGGGTGAGCATGTGTTGTTTTTCCCAAGAATGCAGGTACCATTCAATCTATATTGGGAACAGGCGACAGTTGTTTCCGCCCTCCAACTACCTCTGCGTGCGAGGGTATGCTGATTTGCCCATTTTCTATAGCTGTTAACCGCTGCCCTATACCGTCCACAGCGTCTACCAACAGCCCGTTTTTTTCTTGGACACTCACTATTTGCGAAGCTATTTCTTCTACCCGTGACGAAACCCTGTTTAAGTTCTCTTCACCTTGTTCGTACACGGTCTGGCTCGCCTGAATACCTGCAGTTACACGTCGATCCAGCCTTCCCTCTACTCTACTCATTTCTGCCCGCAGTTCGACACTATTCTCGCCTACCTCACTCCTGAGCTTGTTTTCCATCAACTGTAGTTTGTCTGTGGTTTCCAGGACGTGGTCTCTAATAGACTACGAAACCTCTGCCCTTAGCTAATTTTTTTTCTCAAACCATCTTTCCTCGTACCCTCTGTTCTGTCTGTTGCCTGTTTTGTTTTGCCTGCCGTTCTCCCTGTTGCCTGATTTGTTCAGCCTGCCGTTCTGCCAGCTGTTATGCCTGTTGCCTGTTTTGCTCAGCCTGCCATTCTATCATCACCTGCGTTTGTACCATAAATGATTAGAATTGGTTTCCTACTTGCTAGACACTCTGTACCGGCCCAACCATTTCGCCGCTCGCTGTCCATGCGGGAGACTTTTGCCCTTGCTAGTCGCCTTGCTGTGTCTTGCTGTGTCACTGAACCCTCGCCTACACTTCTCAAACATGGACTATTTAATTCAGCCCGCGAAGAACTGACTCCCAATAGCAAACTACTAAGTGGTAAATCCTCGTCAACGAATTCCACGTCGTTACCTGCCATGACGGGGCGAATTGTGGCCAGATATTGATATAGGGGCCGTCCGATACCCACAGTTGAGACACACAGCAAAATATACTACTTTAACTACAATAAACAAAACAAATTAACTATGTAAACTGCAGCTTGACCATGCGGCATGCACTGAAACATTTTTTAAAAAATAAAGAATAAAAACACTACACTGAAGATTCTTGCCGCTCGTTGTCACTGCCAGTTGCTGCCGCTCGATGTTGCCTGAAAGATAAGTTATTTGAACGTCGCTGCTGCCTGCTGCCAGATCGTTCTCTGTAGATGGTGCTGAAAAATTTAAATGAAAGGTTCGTCTCACCAATCTGTCGGCTGTTTCTGGGACGCGCTTCAACCCTCGCGCTGCCGTAAACCTGTAGGCGGGTGGTTCAGGATTAGTGCCCGAGCCGAGCACTGCGTGGCTGCGTCGCTGGCCATGGGTGATGCGTTGCCTCTCGGTGGTAGAGTTGTGGTGGTGTAGTCGCAGCAGTGTTGTGCCTGGTGCTCCTTTGCTGCTCACTCGAAAGTCTCGTTCACAGTCCACACTGTGCAAAAACTCCGTCGGCGAACACAGACCTTAATCCCGGCTGTGGTACTTAAACTCGAAGTTGGTGCGCCACTTCTGCGACGTTCTCGTTTGTTGATTTTTGCTTTCCTTTTTCTTCTTGTTGGTAATGTTTTACCTGGCTGTTGTTTTTACCCTATTGATGATTATTGTGATTTTAGGTGGATAAAAACAAGGTCTTATCACTTTCTATAAGCCGATGGTGCATTGAGTTGCTGACTCCCGCGGGCGTGGCTAATAATTGTACAGACCCGTCAATATAGTGCGGCCGATACACTAAGTTGAAGTTGAGTTAGTAGCACCCCACCATCTGCAGTCGACGCGGATTAAGTGGTCGTGTTGGCGGTCTGCTGCCCCGACCTAGTGACCCTACTTGAAATCCCGCTTATCCACCGCATTTAATGTCGCGCCGCCGAACAACTTCACTCGCCCCATCATTGTTTATCATTTGATCGGGTCGTCTTGTCAGCGGTCTGCCGCCCTGACCTTCTACGGCCGAACCCCCGAAGACCCGACGCGAGCGCTCTCGCAACCTCCTTCGCCCGCAGTCCGTTAAGCTCTCTCTTCTTTCCCCATACTGTCCGAAAACCTGCCGCCAGTCCTGGTATTGGTAATCCGGCCAATGGGAAGAGAGCATTCAGAAACAGCCCCGCCTACCGAAGACAGCCCTGTAGTACACCATCGTCGCATTTATTTAATTCAATTTGCATATTTGGTTTCAAAACCTGGACGGTTATTATTTGTTTACTTAACTTATATTAGTTATTTAAATTAACATATTACTCTAGCCAAAAGTCTAATTCATATATTTTTTCATAGTCTCTAATCCTCGTTCCTATAGGCTGCTGCTTCCCCCTCCCGCTACTGGCCAGAGTGGTTCTGCGGAGGGGTGTGAGAAGAGTAATGGGCAGGACGGCGCCAACGCTCCTACGACACCACCTGCCATGCTGGCCCGAGGGACCAGTCTAGATTCTTACATATTTCTCTTATTTAATCTCAACTCAACAAAAATCCTCATAGCATATTTTGCATTGCAGATTCAGTATCGTTACGCAATACCGAATCGAATGAATGGTCACATGACCAGGTAATTCCAATTTCGCAGATTACCCTAAATAAGTATATACGTTACTAAATACCTTCCTACACCAATACCGGCACGTTACTGGTCCCAGAAATAAGAGAAACAATTTCTTAGTTACTTTCTCCCAGAATCTTGGAATTGGATGATCTTTTAATAGCACGAGGTTACCAATGTCAAATTTGTAAATTTTCGACTTCTTTGTATACTTGGCTATTCTCTCTGCAGTTAACACAAGACGACTATGAACTAACTTACGTATCTCTTCTTGTAAATTGTCATCTTCCGTTGTTCCTGTTTCGTTTTCCATATCACATCGCAGAATCGTCATCTCGTCGAAGATTTTCGATCGTTAGCTCGTCAACAAACCTAATGGAGTTAGGTTTGTGGAAACATGTACAGTATAGTTCATAACCATTTCAACTAACGGCAGTTCTTCTCGCCAATTTTGCTGGTTATGGTGGCAGTGAATTCTCAACATTGTCCCCAATGACCTCATTCTTCGTTCTACCACGCTGGATTGCGGATGGTACACAGATGTGGTGTTTGGTTTCGTTCCCAATTCCTTAATCCGTCTTGCCAAATTCTTCCCGTAAACTGGGTTCCATTATCTGAAATAATTTAAGCTGGTTTTCCGACGGTTTTGACGAAAGATTTTATTTTTGACAGTGGTGTCTCCGCATTCGCCTTCACAACAGCATACAACTTAGTAAATTTGGAAAATATATCCGTTACCACGAAAACATATTTTACTCCGGCTTTAGATTGTGGCAAAGGTCCAAATAAGTCCACGGAGACTGAATCTAAAGCTTGCTCAGGAATAATAGCTTGCATTTTTCCTTGCAAGTTTTCGTTCGTGTGTTTTGCCTTCTGACAAAGATCACATGCAGAAATAATTTTCGTGATACTGTTCGTTGCATACGTGGACGATAAAACTTACGTCTTAATGCTTCACACACCTTATTTACTCCTACATGACAGAGGAACTCATGCGTTCGCCAGACTAATTCTCTTGTCAGGCTTTCCGGAATTATTGGTTTCCATTGTTCTTCAAAAATTGCTCGTCTGGTAGTAAAATGGTACAAGATGCCATCATTGTCAGTACAGTACACAATTTTTATCTGTTTCTTCGGCGTTTCTTTACTCAGTTCTTCCAGTATTTTATTACATCTGGGATCCCGTTCTTGTTCTGTCTTCAATCTATTCAAAAGATCTTCGATGCAGTGATGTTGTTTCAAATTTTGTAATTTTTGATCCGCTATAGAAAATAATCTTGGTGATCCTTTTCTGTCTGGGAAATGCAGTTCACCGTCAGGTACACAACTCAAATAATCGGTCACAAGATTATCCTTTCCTTTAATGTGTTGAACTTCGTCGTAATCCTGTAGTAGTAGAGACCATCGAGTGAGTCTACCACAGAATATCTTGCCTACTTCCAGACATGTTAAAGCTTGGTGGTCTGTCAACAATATTATCTTTTCACCTAGAAATAAGTCTCTGTATTTATTCAAAATCCAGACAATGGCTAACGCCTCCTTCTCGGTAACCATGTAGTTACGGTCTACCTTGTTAAGTGTTGTACTTGCCATCGCTACTGTCTTTTCTACTCTATCGTCATCGATTTGAGTCAGATGAACTCCCAATGCATACGCTGAAACATCTGTGTACAGCCTATATGGTCTACCTAAAACTGGGTGATATATTACCATCTCGTTCAAAAACACAATTTTTATTTTCTCGAATGCTGCTTCTTGTTCGCTGTTCCAATTCCAGTCGACTCCTTTCTTCAACAAGGAAAACAATGGCAATGATAGTTCTGCCAGATTGTTGGAGAAGCTCCTATAAAACCCTGCTACACCTAAAAATGCTTGTAACTGTTTAGCATTTTTCAGTCGCGGAAATTCGTGAATCGCTTGCAGTTTATCTGGTGCAGCTCGGATACCATCAGGGGTCAATAAATGCCCTATGAATGATACTTCCTTCCGACAGAGATTAGATTTATTAAGTTTGACTGTCATACCGGCTTCTGCCAATTTGAAAATAACTCGGTCCAAGTGATGTAAATGCTCTTCAAACGATTCCGAAGTGATGAGAATATCATCCACATATGCTCTGGTGAAGTTTTTGCATTCACTTGCTAACGTAATATCTATGCAGCGGGTAAATTCAGCCATGGCATTGCAGATACCAAAAGGCATTACATGGCAGTATTGTTTGTTGTTGAATAAGAATGCAGTACATTTCCTACTTTCCTCCGATAATTTAAACTGCCAATACCCTGCAGTTAAATCCAACGTACTCATGTATGTCGCTGATTCTTTCTGGACCTTCCCTGTCAAGAACTGATATCCGGTTCAGTTGTATCGCATCTAAACACATTCTTACTGACCCGTCCTTTTTCCTCACACAAACCATGGGGTTACTGAAAGGACTAGGTTCCCATTTTACCACGTTCCAATCTTGCATCTGCTGTAGGAAGATTTCCGCTTCAGAAAAATATTTCTTCGGTATTGGATACGACTTACGATAAAATGGTTCACCTTCCTCAGTTGGATGTGTGCTGTGTTTAACGAGTTCAAACCTGGTTTTTCAGAGAAATGTCTGCGATGTTTAAGGTGTAATTCTGTTAAAGCATTGCTGTAAGGTTGTCAATTTTATTTGTCTTACCTATAATATCCTCGCAAGAAACTGTCCAATCCTTCTGAATGTCAGTGTTCACTGTATAAACAAGAACTTCTTTGCGAATTAGGCTAACTAACTTGTCCGTAAACTGCCAACTATTACATTGTACTTAAGACAAAAAATCTGCACCTAGTATCACTAGAGTAGTTAATTCTTTTACTATTAGTACAAAAATTTCCATAATTCCTCCTATACCTCCTATCTGTAATATAGTTTGACGAGTGATTGCTGGGCTAGATTTTGCAGTGGCTCCGATAGTTTTTATCCTCTGAACTGGCTTGATAGGTAACTTAATGCCTGCCTTCAAAAAATTATCTATTGTTTCTTATGAAACATAAGAAACTTCCGCGCCACTATCTAGTAACGTCGGTAAATTTTGCCCACAGGTATTTTAGTTCAGCTCGGGACAAAGAACTTCGCATTTCATTTCTTCTGTGTCGCCCCAATCATTCATTAAAAACTCTCTGTCCTTCTCATTGCAAAATATGGTATTAAATTTTAGCAATTCGTCTGCAGTATTGTTTCTCTTTGCCGCGCCTGCCTGTACGTGAGCCATTTCGTGAACAGTGCACATGCTACTTTCACTAAAAGAGGTTTCTATGCCTTGTATATCTCTTTGTATTTTGCATGAAAACTTTGACCGTACATGCCTCCTGAGGTGTCGACGAATCTCTGAGAAGCGATTGGATAGCTGCATCATCTGTCGAACTTAGTTTAACGGTTTCTTGTGATGCGATGAGGAACTAGACCGCATTGCGTCGTCGGGTCGCTCATCAAACGATGGAGCCATAGGATCCAACGGTTTCTGACGATTGAAATAACCTGCGTCGGTTGTCGTCGAAGTCGACTCATGTTTATGACTTCTCTCACGAGACGATTCCTCCTGTACTTCTCGATTTTTCTTTACCACCTTTTCACACCCGCACTCTGCTGATCTGGACCTCGACCTGTATGACCTTCGATCTGCGGAGTGATTACGACGATGCTGGTGCCGGTAACTCCTATTTTTCCACGGTTTCCGGTTCTGATTTTGCCATGCATGTCGATTCCCATAATCCGCTTAATCATCTCATTTGCTACTTCGTGACATATTCATTACGTTCACGTGTCGATCATGCTCATTTGCTTCATTTCTGCTAAATTTGTTGTTTGCCGCATATCCTGTATTAAAATATGGCCGGTCTCAACGATTCTCCCGCCAGTTATGTTTCATTTGCCGCTCTAATTTGTCCAACACAATTAATTGTCCTCTGAATTCCGGCAACGTCAGACTACATTTACCTACCAAAGTTACTTGGTAAGGTATCTGCATTTGTGTTGTTAACATAGAGATCAACTCGGTCTCTGTCATTTCCGGTGTAAGGTGACGGCTGCATTCGTAAATGTTACTTATATGTTTTTCTACTCTTTTTGGTCCCTTCGGATTGTATTTCTCTGCGTGCAATGTGGCCCTCACAAGACCCTGTGCTCTAGATCCCCAGAACTGCCTAGTGAATTTTTTGCGGAATTCTGCAAAAGTTCTGGTATTTGCCTTCTCAACTTCCCACCAGTAACTTGTGGATACTTTCAACGAGAAATTAAGGTAGCGCATACATTCATCTTCGGACAGATTAAACATCTCGGCATATTCCTTAAATTGTTTTAAGAACGCCATAGGGTTTTAATACTCTTGGTTAGAAAATGTTGGTATTGATCGGCTCAACTGCTGTATAGGGTGATTAAACAAAGCTGCCACATTTAACCCCTGACCGATTTCATTTGTAATGGGCGATGAACCAATATACTCTACGCGACTTACTTCATTAAGCTTTTGTTCATATCTAGCGGAGAGGTTAACATTTGTCTGTGCACCCTCTGAATTTTTAAATGTCACTCGCGGCTCTAAATTTTCTGAAAGATCACCGTCATTCGTACTACAAATAGGTGAAGAGATTTTGAAATGCTCAAACTTTCATGCAATTTCTTTCTCATCTTGTCGGACCACTTACTAATTTCCGCCTTATTACTTTGATGTAATTCTGTAACTTCTCTATGGACTTCCTCCTTTAGTGTGTTTATTTGCACCCTAACCTCATGTATTTGGTTCTCTACACTTACTATCCTAGCGTAGGTTTCGCGAACCGTTTTTTTTTTTTTTTTTTTTTTTTTAATAAAGTCGCACATCCACGTTATTCTTTGTTTTCTCCAAATGTGAGTCTAAATCTGACTTTCAACCTTGCAAAACTGAAATTAGTTCGGTACTAATCTCTTCACGAACAACCCGAATTTCCTCTTGTAAACTTTCACGTAACGTGACCTGACTGCTTTTAATTTCTGATTTTAAAACCTCCTGACTATTTTGCATTTCAAATTTTAGGTTATTTAGCAGTTCAGACCTTAGAATTTCTTGACTGCACTGCATTTGTTGCAGCATAGATGCTATGGACATACATGACGGTGTTGGTTCAGTGACAGCCACTGCAGAAACATTTAATTCATTCTCTATCATTGTATCACTATCAACAATATACTGTGACACAACTTTGCCAATAACCTCGTCGACGTGTTCCATAATTTTATTCTTACCTGCCATGTTGACTCATGTGTATGTAAATTATATGTAAAGGCAAATACTTTAGGACAACAATTTGTTGTACTTTATTTTCTACAATATCTATGCAAGTAACTGGTCTTGTTTACTCGTGACTTTTTTTATCGTAAACTCTACGACTGTGCCGCAGTGTCGGACCTCACAGATTGGGCAAGCCATTTTCTCTATGTAATATAATTGTTAAAAGTGTGATAAACTGCACAAATACATATACACATTGGTTTATTAGACCAAGTTTCAGTCATCTAATTCCAAGATAATTGGTAAGTTCAAAATGGCACAACCAGGCTATAAGATAATGCTTCCATTAAATAATTCATTAAAAAACTAAACAAAACAATTGATTTAATTTGGTAGGACAAGGTAACAACGCCTAAGGAGTTTAAAATTAAGATATTTGAGTGATTTGATTAGTAGTGTTTAGGTGATTGTAGTGTAACTGAAATGTCACTAGCAGGATTTCAAATGATCAAGACCAGGACCTAGACTACCAACAGGGCAAATTCATAGCAAACCATTTTTTGCAAAATCCTTCTGTTAAACATCTTTGCTCCGACTTCATCAATTCGACAAAACACAAGACATCTTGTTTTCAGTGTAAAACGGTTGTAACTACGGCACTTACAAAGTTAATTCTGGTCAAATTTTTCTCATTTGATATTTGTTTGCTTCGAATCTACCAAGTGTTTATTATGGTTGGGAGGGACCTTACCATAGCATGCCGTACTTGTAGAAGCTCGGTTACCATATTACAATATATTTATGGTAAATGTTATACATAGACAGCCCTCCAGGGACGTCGTCTGATGAGATGCGTCTGGTATGAATTAATTGATAGGAATTCTCAACTATCAAACAGGTCTGCGAACCCAGACCCTAACAACGCTGGCGAAAACCCTCTACGATCGTCAACGGCGATGAGTTTTCTCCCTCTGGAAGTGGTGTACAAAGTCTAGAACGTCGGGTCGGGTGTAGGTCTAGCTGTTCCAATTTCCTCAGGGAAGCTCAGGAAAAACCTTCGAACTGCATTTTTTTCCAGTGAAGTCAGCTGCTTAATTAGTCAGGTATCTGGCTAAAACATGCCAAAACCTGACCCGATGCGTCTCTTCTATCTTCCAAGAAGTTCATTGTGTCAGCCTTTCTTCCACAATGAAAAATTCTAGAGTCCTCTACCAAAACGTTCCTTTTCGCTGATAAAGTTTTTTGTTATCTCTCTACTTTTGTTTAGCAGCGAGGCTTCTGTTCTTTAGCTACGTGGTTTTGTGGGTGGCCTGCTGGTCGACCTAGGAACCTGGTCGATTTCTTTTCAAAACCTATGTAACCTTTATACTGATTATTTTTAACAGGAATTAAACCCTCAGATGTAATATTTAAAAGCATATTCTCATAGCGCATACTTTAAGTTGTAAAAGAAAATTATGCCTAGCTCGGAGTTTCTTACTACCTTAGATAAACATTTCACTATTTTTTAACAGTAAATTATCTTATACACATAATATTAGAACTTCATAATCTGTCACGTAGATATTCTATGTTACAGCCGTAATATAATTTAAAAACGTTAATAACAATGCAAAACATAATTATTTGCCTGAATTTAGGAAAAATTTGTTTTAAAAAATTTAATACTATATTATTTAACTTGTGTCGTATTTTATACAGCACAGCAGGCGGACTTGTAGAGGAGCGCTAGAAGTGCGCCTCAGCACGTCCCTATGCCTTTTCCACTTTCCCAGACAATGACAAATCCTGACACTGCTCTGAAAGAGCACATTGTAGTCGTGCTACCTCCAGAGGGCTTAATGAGGAAAACCTGAAAGTCGCGAGGCTTAAGCCTCCTCCAGACATAGAATACTTATGACGACCCGATGTCAACCACCCGTGGTGATCCTGTAGGGTGCAGGGGTCACAGGTGTCTAACAGGTGGATGAGTTTGTCAATGATGGAAGGTATGGCGAGTGAAGATGGTATGAGGTTGCTGCGTGGTTTATTGGCATACACTAACAATGGGTAATGGAATACCCTGTGCCTAAAAAGCCTGAAGGGCGTGTAGGAAGTAACCAAAGTGCACTAACTTCCGTGGGGAGAGTCGTGGATGCAGGTGACGACGCCTCCGAAAGTGGCTCATGGTCGGCGAAGCTGGACAGCTGGCGTAGAAGGCTCTCACGGTCCTGATGGGTGCTTCAGGAAGGGATCCGGCGGTTGCTGGTCTTCCAGGCCTGGAGCTGTAGCTTGAAGGAATGATGATGGTAGAAATCTACCACAGCAGAACTGAACCTTTCAGTTGTAGCAGGTGTACTGCTACAGAGCAAGTGGCAATCAGATTGTGACTGACGATGAACTGACTAGACTGACGAGTCAACTCGCTCTTTTGGAAGGGGTCCGGCGGTCGCTGGTCTTCCAAGCCTGGAGCTGTTGGTGGGTTGCAGCTAAACTGCTACAGAGCGGCGATTGATTGCGACTAACTTCAGTGGCTCATGCCGTGCTCCCTCTTTTATGTCCTTCTCGGGGTGGTCTGTGGTGATTGGCCGGCCACTCGCCTAATGAGAGACGGCGCGGACGCGAGGTAGTGGTCCTTCCTCTCCTGTTGGCTTCCTGTGCTGTGGGTGGCATGCCTACAGGCGGCAAGACGTCTCGTAGGAAAAATACGTTAAAACAACTGTGCCAAGGTTTTGTGAATGAAGGATAACTAAGGAAGAGTTAGGTAGGCTTTAATATAAAATACTTGGTGTCAGGTTGAAGTGCACTGACGTGTGCGGGAGTAATTAGGGTAGAACGGATTAGTGTTATGTGCAGGAATATGGAATGGGCAGGATGATGCGGCAACTTCAGAGCACAAGATGCTGCGAGCATGCGTCAACTTCATTCTGTGTGTTAAGATGATGTTAATAGACCACAGCAGCATAACCAGTCTCAGAGCTGTAAGAGAATTCGTGTAACTGGTATGAAGAACCAGCAGGGTCAACAACCTGCCTGGGAACAACTACTGTTGCTATAAGTGGTAGTTAACTGTTAAATTGTGTCCACCTTCAGACATCATCACGAGGAGGTTCGGAATTCCAATCCAATTTTGCCAGCCAGAGTGTCTGAATGAGATACTTTGAAAACATGGCGAGAGGAGAGAGCCAACCAAGAGGATGGAATATCCTGGCGATATCTGACAAGATGTTCCTTTTGGTAACCTCTCTGTGACTAGGCCGTATCTTGTACGAGAAGCAATCAACAGTAGGGTTCCACTGCAACCCGAGCACCGAAGGCTGCTTTTGCTTCAGCCATTTTTGACATTTCAACAAGGAATCACAATACAAACCCAAAGAAACAAAGACAACCTAGCACCAGACACTAGAAGCAAAAACTAGTGACAGAGACCTAACCAAAATATTTCATGCCTAAAACCTACAATTGGACAAGTAAAAGAGGTTTAAGTTAACCAAGAAAGCTTGCAACCAAATGTGACCGAACCTTAAGGCCAAACATGAGCCCAATTAATAATACAATCCAAACTGTAGAACAAAAGCGATGAATAAATAAATTGCTAACACATGTATTACAGAGATATTTTTCTGAAAACAGAATGAAAGTCAAATCACGAGAGAAGCTTCCAAGACTGAAAAACAACTACGGCGCAAGTGCAAACACATGCACACAAAGGATTGAAGCAAAACATGTGCACACAAAAGACTGAATGGAGAACATGTGCACACGTAAGACTGAATCGAGAACATTTGCACACAGAGGAAATTAATTGAAAACTCGTGCTCACAAAAGACTGAATCAATAGCACATGCACACAAAGGACTGAAGCGATAACACATGCACAATAATCTTCTTGCAAGAAAACGTGTTTTCTAGCAGCACAAAGTACACAAACACCAAATCATGGCACTGTGAACGAGTCTGTCCTGTGTCCAAGCACTGTAGCCCGACTTCAACACGTCACAAAACAACAATCCGTGCCGGCGGACCAAATAATGTTTCTCCATAAACATTACAAAGCACAACACGATGAAGTACTAATAATTATCGATGATGCCACAAAAATTCAACCGATAAATGGCAGCGAACCGCAACGTGACTTACCGCCATATTGTCTCGTACACATCTGATTCTTCAGTTTCCTGCGCAGTATTGCCAACTCTGGTACTTAGTAGACAGTTGACTATGCGCACCAGGCTTGTGCGTGGGAAATTCAAACACTGAGGTCCAAAGTCAGAAAACTAATAGTATATACACAAGTCTGTATAAAGGCACCTTTATATAACACTTCAAATTCGGCCAACACAAGCTATATACAAAAGTACTGAGTCAGAACAATGTGACTTTTATGTACTTAACTATTGTCACATGGTCTGGTTTTAACTGTCACAAAATATTAGCTCGTAATATTGTTAGAGCGGAACTAGTAAGATTGACTTGCTACACCAAAACCTGATGATCTTTAGATGCTTACTCACTACGTATGTCCTACTGCCACCTTAACAACTGGAGGATAGCTGGTTCACTTCACCAGTTATAAACATATGCCAATAACTTTTCACTCTTTGGAGTCCTGCAACATACCAAACACGGATCCACCCAAACTGGGTGAGTAAATTATTGCTACATCCTGCCTGCTATACGTAGTCAGGTATGACATTCCATCCTTACTGCAAAGGAAAGGGGATGATTCAGTCCTTTGTTACACTTTCACCTCTCACTCACATCTCAAGATGAGAGAGGTAAAAAAAAAGAAGATGCTACACTTTTTTCTATGTTATTCTCTCTGTTTATCCAGAAGTTGTTCGCCAGCTACTGGCCACATCTGTCTAAAAGTTGTCTCATTTTAACTGTAATAATCGTACCTTTATTCCTATTGTGCTACTGCCTGTTTCATACAATCAGAAGATACAATAATTCTGACATCCTGTAGCCATGCATGCTGAAACACTAGTAAGCGCTAGTTGTACAATGTTGGTGCTGAGAGGATTAAGCTTTGGTTCAATAATCCCTTTTAGAATCCTATAGCGTTCACATTTGATGCCGTGTCTCAGCAAGCTGTTTACTATAGCTATATTATCAATGCACTGTCATTGTCATATAAATGTTAAGTTTTTTAATTGAAAGTATTTGTATTAGCTTATAGTGCAAGTTGTAGAGTATTTTGATTGCTGTAGACACATAAACATTTGGTAATAGAACAGATTTTTAAAATGTCCTACCACGTGACATGACAAGTAACAACCAGCCAACCATGAGGTCAGTCACCAAGGCCACAGACTACTTAGATAGGCAGACTTTCCAGTCCCAGGCATTCCGCGTTACGCTGATTTTCGTGAAACCCTAGTGGATGCTGACCGAAACTCGCTGTTTTGATAGCCAAGCAAGTAGTGCTGCCTGCATGTAGAAGAAGGAACAAATGGCCTGGTGCGGCCCAGTGTGGTCCTTTGTCTGGAAGGATGTGAGGTAGAAAGAGAGAGAGACGGAAAGAGAAACTTGAAAGTATGAGTGGCGGGATGAGTCATGGCACCAAGCTACCTGCGGTGTCAAGGTTGTAGGGCGAGACAGCAAGCAGCAGGCATTGCAACACGCCAGCTTATTCCATCTGAGTTGGAACTTGCTCATTTGTACTGAACACGCAAACCACAAGTCGTTTATAACTAATATGTTTACATTGCGTAATAAGACACTATTGATTGTTTAGAGTCAGAAAAATTTGGCAGGTTCATTGACCTGTAGGTTAGTGTCCAATAAGTACCTGTAGGTTAGCGTCCAAAAATATATGAGTACTGTAATAGGCAGCAGCTGCTCATTGACTGTTCGCTGACACAGTAATACCACATTGTTAAACCTGCATGCAGTTGCCTCTTTATTAATATTTCAGCGTCATTCAGAAAGTGTCAGACATGGCTAAGGTAATTACAAAAGTGACACGAACTTACACTTGTTTGAAATCTAGCTGGTACCCAAAAGATAATGCGAATTGTTCAGGTCCCTGTTGATTGGACAAACTATATTTACGCACCCACTGACACTTAATGGCGGCCACTGGCAATATTTTGCTTACTTATCTTTGGTCATTGAATGACTAAATCTTGGGATTTTTATTGGGGGGGGGGGGGCAAATTAATTGCAAGCATTGTAGTTTTTAGGTCTACTTGATTTATTCAATTTCCAGTTCTATTCCAGTAAGATTTTTAATTTATATATCTGAGGATGTACACTATAAATGTCATCTAGTATATAGCAATATTATTTTCAACATTCTACCTGCTACTCCCAAATTTTTTAACTTCATCAGAAGTTTGTTATTAATTTTGAAAGACTGACTTACTGTATAGCCATTTTAACAAACATGTCACAGTAAAAATAACTCTCTGAGAGTTTATGTAATGAATTGGGCATTTACAATTAGTTTACAGACAAAATAATAATGTATTTCATTAACCAAACAGATCAAACTGTAACCCATTTTATACCATGTTTTAAGGTTGATTCACAACCACACTTAACGTACGTACGAACACAAGCACTTATGTTACATATTTGAGATTGGATTCACAATGTTTAATCTAGACATGCACGGAATTTGTTTTTGGCTAGCAAAATGTCTGTAATCGATGACCATGCATTATTATTGCTTGATTAAGCAAATAAAATAATTTACGGCTTTAAAATATTGTCAAAATAATTGAAACTAAATTGAGTCATATGTTTGGACTACTTAATAAATACTATATTCACAACCACCACACAGCGTACCTACGTACGTATGAAGTATAAAGTTGTTAACTTTGTTACGTACGTATGTTCGCTACGTGGAAATGTGACATGTACTCTCAGTGTTTCTTCTTTACACATACTTTATGTTGTGACTGTGAGTGCAGCTTTATTCACATAGGCTTAAATACCCTGTAAATTAAGCAAACCCACAACTTACTACGTAGGACTCAGGAATAAACTTATCTATACTAACAAAGATAGGAGAAAAATATTGGAAATCACTTGATAAAAAAAATTATGAAAGTTCGAAGAAGCAGGTGGCTACGGCACAATAGTAATACCTATGTATAGAATAGTATTAAAACCATAAATTAAGCACCAAAATATTTTACGCATAACGAACAGCAAACATGCTGCTCAAGAAATACAGTTATATTATAGCAAATTTTGTTTCATGTACATTGAGGTTATTAAAGACGGATGCACTAAACTACACAACTAAACTAGCTTGAAATCGACTATTTACTACGTTATGTAACCGCTACAGCATTTTTGTGGATATTTTTTTGGAAAATTGTGATTCCAAATGGTTACTTTAGCGCAGGGCATGAAATTTCAGGTCAGAAGGCACTAGCCAGACTAAAATCTTTGGTCGCCACCTTTTAGTAAGAAGTTCAAAAAGAAAAGAAAAATGTATGTACACGAATTAGCAATATAAATCTATTATTATTAAAAATAACTTCAGACTTTTTTCTTACACGCATATAATTGAATAACTATGTGACCGTGCTGTTCACAATATAACCAAAATTATAAACTTGTTTTGTTTTCTTAAGCAACAATATGTATGAGGTTTAATTTGAAATAAGTACATTGAAGAATTATACTAACACTGCATTTCCGCATTATAAGTTTGTATAACACTGCCTGTCTGCACTGTAGTACCACTTATCAATTGCCGCTGTTGGGTCAAACGTTGACAGACAGGGTCCATTAACAGCAATTCTAAGCAAATCATCTAGTGTCTCAGTCTTCAAAGAGTTCCTGTAAGTAGTTTTAATTCTGTTGTGACAGCTGAACCCTCTTTCACATGAAGCTGTACTCACTGGAAGAACAGCACAAAAAGTAAGTATCTGGATCAAATTCGGAAATCTTGATGAATTGTTTTCACTGTAAATCTGCTCCAGTGCCTGGTTTAAAGTCAGTGAAGAAAACACAAATTTGTATTCTGCCCATTCTGCTAAAATTACATCTACCATCCCTTCACTTGGCTCTAAAATATACATGCAAAGCTTCTTGATTTCCTCTATCCCAAATTGAAGAA